>ML271035.1:0-48531 GCA_005239495.1 Nicotiana undulata
ATCACCACAACCCACACCTTATTACTTCGTGTTGCGGCGCGCAACCCGATCCCACCTGACAAAACATATTTCATAACAACAATCCCAAACAATTACATCACAAGAATCCTCCTGATAGCATCCTAGGAAGCTCAAATCTATTCAAGGACAAGAATGAAGCTTTGGAATCTCAAAGAGGGCCTTTAACAAGATGTCAATCTAAAGTATTGCCAAACAAGGTCATTAGCCATCAAGTGAAAGTAAAGAAGTTGTTAATTGGGATGACAGAGCCCAAGGACAAAGGATATATTACAATTATTTTATGGCCCAAGTTTATGTCCAAGAAGAGGAGGATTGGATCCCAAAATACATGCTTTGAAGAAGGTCCTAGTCAGTCAACTTTTGAACCAATTTGGCACCTAAAATGTGTCCAAACTTGAAACCCATGAATTCCTACATAAAGCCCCATTTTCATCATAAAAAGGACTTACTTGATGTCCAAGAAGGATACAATAGCCGTTCAAGATGTTGAATGCAAGTTTGTGCCAAGTTGCTTGCCAATTTCCTTCAAAATTTCCAAGATTTTCAAGATTCTTTCCAAGATTGGTTTGGGACTTATTTCCATATATTATGGGACTATATTTATTGCTTTCCTAGTTAGTTAAGGTTATTTTTTCCTTTTCCTAAGATTGTTGGAAGTACTTTCCAAGAATGACTTGGGTTTTGCTTCCTAGTATTTTCCTTTTCCTAAGGTAGTTGGACTTGTTGTCCAAAGTAGATTCGGACTTTATTTCCTTGTTTTTAGGTACAATTTCGTGACCCCTCTCTATATAAAGGGTGTCTTCTTTGTTTTTAGACTTAGATTATTATAGACAATATCAATAAAAATTGTGAGATTTTTCTTGCACTCTTGCGTGTGGCTGCTCTTGGATTTATTCTTCAACCTTCAAGACTCAACTTAAGGTGGTAAGATTAAATTCTTTCGAAATCTTAGATCACTCTAGGTATTCAAGAAAGGTGATAAGTTTAGGCTTATTGTTGTTACTAAAGGGTCGGGTTTCACAATCTATTTCTTGTTTTTAAGTCTCTACCAAAGGCGATTAGTTCTTTGTTAGCTAATTGTTGTTGTTAGGATTCAACTCCAAGAATCGACTTCTTGAATTCAAGAAATGCTTTCTTGAATTCAATCTATCTTTAATTTTCTGTCTTTTTTGTTTCTTTATTTTTCGTTTAGCTTCCGTATGTTTCTTGATTTTCTTTAGTAGTTCTTGGACCCGTATCGTGTTGTTATCATCACCTCCTTTCAAGGAGCACAAGATCACATCAACAATTCATTTATTTGGGATCAAGGCACAATGATTCCCATTAAGCAGTAATACATTCCCACATTTGGGCACATTAACATCCTTTCACAATCTCATAATAACGCAATAGTGTGGCAATCACTAAGACAATCAATTCACATATTTTCATACGAGGTACACATAACGTATGCTCGTCACCACAAGGGGATTCTAAAAGGGTTAAAGTTACCCATACATGCCTGGAGTGGAAATCCCTTTTTAACTTTTACTCATAAATCACCGAACCGACTAGTACCGTCAATCTAGTTCACAATTAAACATATTCAACTCAGAATTGGAAATCATGCATACAATTCGGACTCTCTTAAGTATTTGCCAAACACTATGTGACCCCATTAGATTATCAACCACGTCTTTGTGAAATTTACCCCAACCCACTCCCTCTTACTAGATTAACACCATTATTAAACATGCATGCAATGTCTTAGTTAATATTTTCAAGAATCAATCCACGCTAATCCTCCCTTTGTTTAAAATTAGAAAATTAATTGCAAAGGGTTGGGAACCCTTACCTGCTTGAATGAGGAAGAAGAAGATTACTCGAAATATCAGGCCTGAGGGACTTTGAAAATCAAATTGATGGAAGAACCACTTTCTCTCTCAAGAACTCTCCTTTCCTTCTCTCTATTTTGTTCAGAAAACTTGTTAAAATGAAGGGGTGGGGTGTTTTAATGAACTGGGGGTCGGGTTTTAAAATTAGAAAAATTAGGAGCCCGGCACAGGAATGCGATCGCATTCCTGACATGCGGTCCGCAGACCGGTCACAGAATGGCCCTCCAGGTGGGCCAAAATTGAAAACAATATTCCCAGGTATGCGACCACTATACGGTCTGCATACACGTTATGTGATCGCATAGTGCGTCGCATAACCTCCCTCATAAAAATCAAAGGGCAAGAACGCGACAACTATGCGGTTCGCAGAACCAAAATGCGATCGCATAATGGACCGCATAGTTGTCCTCAAATTGGGCAGCGATTCTGCCCATGTATGCGACCATATGCGGTCCGCATACACGTTATGCGATCGCATAGTGCGTCGCATAACACCCAATTTCTGGAAAAATTTATTCTTTCAAATTCCGGGGTACTTTTACACAATTAAGGTCCGCTTTAAGAATTTCTACAGTTATAACCATTTGGGGACTTGTTCGGGTGTTATTTTAAACAAGAAATTTTACGGGTCTTTACACAAGCTCTACGAAAATGTATCATGATCTCCGGGAAATTTATTGGTGGAGCGGTATGAAGAGGGGTGTGGCGGACTTTGTATTTAGATGTCCGTATTGTCAGCAGGTGAAGGTCGAGCATCAGCGGCCCGGTCGCAGAATGGCCCTCCAGCTGGGCCAAAATTGTAAATAATCTGCCCAGGTATGCGACCATTATGCGGTCCGCATACACGTTATGCGATCGCATAGTGCGTCGCATAACACCCAATTTCTTTGAAAAATTTATTCTTTCAAATTTCGGGGGTACTTTTACACAATTAAGGTCCTCTTTAAGAATTTCTACAGTTATAACCACTTGGGGACTTGTTCGGGTATTATTTTAAACAAGAAATTTTACGGGTCTTTACACAGGCTCTACGAAAATGTATCATGATCTCCGGAAACTTTATTGGTGGAGCGGTATGAAGAGGGGTGTGGCCGACTTTGTATTTAGATGTCTGAATTGTCAGCAGGTGAAGGCCGAGCATCAGCGGCTCGGTGGATTAACTCAGCTTATGGAAATACCGACGTGGAAATGGGAGATGATCAACATGGATTTCGTGGTAGGGTTACCTCGCACTCAGCGCAAGTTCGATTCAATTTGGGTGATAGTGGACCGACTCACCAAATCAACTCACTTTTTGCCAGTCAAGTCCACCGATACTGCAGAACAGTATGCTCAGTTGTATATCAAGGAGACAGTCCGACTTCATGGCACTCCAGTTTCTATTATCTCCGATTGAGGAGCCCAGTTCACAACTAATTTTTGGAGGAAATTTTAGCAAGGTTTGGGTACTCAGGTGAATCTCAGCACGATTTTCCACCCACAGACTGATGGTCAAGCGGAGCAGACTATTCAGACGCTTGAAGATATGTTACGGGCTTGTGTTTTAGATTTCAAAGGTAGTTGGGATGACCATTTGCCGCTTATCGACTTTGCTTACAATAACAACTTTCATGCTAGTATTCAGATGGCCCCATTTGAGGCATTGTACGGAAGAAGGTGTAGATCTCCGATTGGATGGTTTGAAGCTGGTGAGGCGGAATTGTTAGGGCCAGATCTTGTGCACCAAGCTATGGAAAAAGTTAGAGTCATTCAGGAGAGGATGAAAATTGCTCAGAGTCGTCAGAAATCATATGCGGATGTTCGTCGAAGATAATTGGAAATTTGATGTTGTATTCGGATTTGTGCAAAGGCACCCCAATTTCCCCTAATTGCCTTATTGTTGTGACTTCCCAATGCGTGCTAAAATTGTATATGTTGTTATTAATTGGGTAGTGTGCAACCCTTGAAGTAAATGAGAGTTTTGTGAAACTTATGTGATAAGCAAATGATTAATAGTAGTGTAGATTGGTAATAATTAATTGAAATGTATACGGTGTATTGAGGTGATTGAATTGTATGGGACTCACTAAAATGACCAAATTATGTGCAAGTATGTGACACTAATTGAATCATACGCAAATTTGTGATGTAAAGAGAATGAACTATGTGTAGTTGTCAAAGTGATTGGATATGTGCAAGTGTTGAGGTAATGAATTGTATATCAGTTGTAGGGATAACAGAAACTGTGTAATGATGCTTGGAAATGGGTTCCGGAGGCTCTCTGACAGGTAGATAGGTCTAAATACAAAGGAAACTCTGGCGAAATTTTCAGAAAATATTGGAGTTAGTGAAATTGGGAGTTTGCATGTCACGTTTTCAAAACCAAATGACTTCCAAAAATCCTCATTCGAGGACGAATGATTTTAAGTGGGGGAGGATGTAAGGACCCGTAAAATTTCTTGTTTAAAATAATGCCCGAATAAATCCCCAAGTTGTTATAACTGTAGAAATCCTTAAAACAGACCTATTTTGAATAAAAAGTACCCCGGAATTTGAAAAATGTAATTCTCCAGAAGTTGGGCGTTATGCGACGCACTATGCGATCGCATAACGGGTATGCGGACCGCATAATGGTCGCATACCTGGGCAGGCCACTGCCCAAATTGAGGACAACTATGCGGTCCAGAATGCGATCGCATTCTGGTTATGCGGACCGCATAGTTATCGCATTATTTCCCATTGGTTCTTGCCCATTCTGAGTAGGTTGTACAGGGTATTCAGGCACCGGGGGCAGTCCCAGCTCAGTCGGTTGCCCCAGCTCAGGACTATGTGGTCCCAGTTATTCCCGAGGATGAGCAGCGTAGGCTGGAGAGGTTCAGTAGACTTCAGCCTCCGACTTTCAATGGCATAGATGGTGAGGATGCCCAAGGTTTTCTGGACAAATGTGAGAGGATGCTCTGCTGGGATTCTGGAGACCATCGAAGTTTCATTTGCTACATATCAATTTGCTGGTGCTGCCTTCACTTAGTGGGAGGCATTTGAGAGGCGTAGGCCGGTTGGTTCAACACCTCTCACCTTGCAGCAGTTCTCCACGATCTTTCTGGAGCAGTATGTTCCTCAGTCCCACAGGGAGGAGCAGCGCAGACAGTTTGAGCAGCTGCGCGAGAGAGAGTTGTCAATTACTCAGTACGAGATGAGGTTTTCCAAGGTTGCTAAACATGCTTCTAAGTTAGTCCCTACTGATAGGGAGAGGATCAGGAGGTTTGTAGATGGTCTCACGTATCAGCTTCGGATTTTGATGACCACGAAGAGAGTGCCTGGAGCTACATTTGAGAAGGTTGTTGACATTGCTCGGGACATTGAGTCGGTTCGTAGGCAGGAGCGTGAGGAGAGGGAGGCCAAGAGGCCTCGGGGATCAGGTAGTTTCAGCGGTGGCCCTTCTAGGGGGCAGTTTCAGCACAGCAGAGGTCGTCCATTTAGACCTCTACAGCCAGCTCGCCCAACTTACAGTGGTGCATCTTCGGGGGTCCTCGCAGTTCTTATCCGGGCGTTCATCTTTTACTACTCTTCCAGCTTAGAGCTCCTCCATAGCATCATCATATCAGGGCTCTTCTATGCATGGTTCATCAGGTGGTTATCATGGTGGCAGGGGTTCTCTTCAGTCTCAATCTCCAGCTCTAGGTGGTTGTTTTGAGTGTGGAGAGTTTGGACATGGGTGGAGGCAGTGTCCTCGTCGTCCTAGTAGTTCATCTCAACAGAGGGTTCAGCCCTCAACATCAGCCCCAGTCACTTCACCATCTACCCAGGCAGCCAGGGGTGGTGGTCAGGCAGCTAGAGGCCGCCCCAAAGGGGGAGGTCGAGCAGGTGGAGGCCAGCCACGTATTTATGCACTTCCGGCTAGGCCTGATGCTATGGCCTCAGATGCGGTGATTACAGGTACTATCTCAGTCTGTCATAGTGACGCTTTGGCTTTATTTGACCCTGGTTCCACGTACTCTTATGTCTCATCCTATTTTTCTCACTTTCTGAATATGCCACGTGAGTCTTTAGTTACGTCTATTCATGTTTCGACTCCGGTGGGCGATACTATTATTGTGGACCATGTGTATCGGTCGTGTTTTATATCTATTGGGGGTCTGGAGACCCGAGTGGACTTGATGTTACTCAGTATGGTTGATTTTGATGTGATTTTGGGCATGGATTGGTTATCCCCATGTCATGCTATCCTTGATTGTCACGCTAAGACCGTGACCCTAGCTATGCCCGGAGTTCCGAGAGTTGAGTGGAGAGGGTCTATAGAGCATGTACCTAGCAGAGTGATTTCTTATTTGAAAGCTCAGCGTATGGTTGAGAAAGGATGTGAATCTTATCTTGCCTTCGTGAGGGATGTTAGTAGTGAGACTCCTTTTGTTGATTATGTTCCTGTGGTCCGTGATTTTTCGGACGTATTCCCTGCAGACCTGCCAGGCATGCCACCTGACAGGGACATTGATTTTGGTATTGACTTGGTGCCAGACACCCAACCTATCTCTATTCCACCTTATCGTATGGCACCAGCGGAGTTGAAAGAATTGAAAGAGCAGCTTCAGGAACTCCTAGATAAGGGGCTCATTCGGCCTAGTGTGTCACCTTGGGGTGCACCGGTGTTGTTTGTGAAGAAGAAACATGGTTCTATGCGCATGTGTATTGATTATAGGCAGCTGAACAAGGTTACGGTGAAGAACCATTATCCTTTGCCTCGTATTGATGACTTGTTTGACCAGCTTCAGGGAGCGAGAGTGTTCTCCAAGATTGACTTGAGGTCTGGGTATCATCAGTTGAAGATTCGGGATTCTGACATTCCGAAGACTACTTTCAGGACCAGATATGGTCGTTATGAGTTCCTGGTTATGTCATTTGGGCTGATCAATGCCCCATCCGCGTTCATGCAATTGATGAACAGCGTGTTTCAGCCTTACCTTGATCCATTCGTCATTGTGTTCATTGATGACATCTCGTAGCCAGGAGGAGCATGCTCAGCATTTGAGGATTGTATTGTAGAGGCTGAGGGAGGAGAAACTTTATGCAAAATTCTCCAAGTGTGAGTTTTGGCTTGGCTCAGTAGCTTTCTTGGGACATGTGGTGTCTAGTGAGGGTATTCAGGTTGATCCGAAGAAGATTGAGGCGGTGCAGAGTTGGCCCAGACCGTCCTCGGCTACAGAGATTAGGAGCTTCCTTGGTTTGGTGAGTTATTACCGTCGCTTTGTGGAGGGATTCTCTTCTATTGCTTCACCATTGACCAGATTGACCCAGAATTGATGCATATGGTCCGATGAGTGTGAGGAGAGCTTTCAGAAGCTCAAGTCTGCATTGACCACAACTCCAGATTGCCTACTGGTTCGGGTTCTTACACAGTTTATTGTGATGCTTCTAGAGTTGGCTTGGGAGCGGTATTGATGCAGGATGGTAGGGTGATTGCCTACGCGTCTAGACAGCCGAAGGTGCACGAGAAGAACTATCCGGTGCACGATCTTGAGTTAGCTGCCATTTTTCATGCCTTAAAGATTTGGCTCCATTATTTGTATGGGGTACAGTGTGAGATTTTCACCGACCATCGCAGTTTGCAGTATCTGCTGAGGCAGAAGGACTTGAATTTGCGTCAGAGGAGATAGTTGGAGCTTCTCAATGATTATGATCTCACCATTTTGTATCATCCGGGGAAAGCCAATGTAGTGGCCGATGCTTTGAGTCGCAGGGCCGAGAGTTTGGGGAGTCTAGCTTGCCTTTCAGCAGCAGAGCGACCTTTAGCACTTGATGTCCAGGCTTTAGCGGGTCAGTTAGTGAGATTGGATTTGTCAGACCCTCCGCGGGTATTAGCTAGCATGGCTTCCCGGTCTTCTCTTTATGATCAGATTAGAGCTCGCCAGTATGACGACCCATAGTTGTTAGTACTTCAGGATAGGGTCCGTCGTGGTGATGCCAAGGATGTGACTATTGGTGATGATGAAGTTATGAGGATGCAAGGTCGTATTTTCATGCCCAATGTGGATGGTATTCGAGAGTTGATATTAGCAGAGGACCATAGCTCGCGGTATTCCATTCATTCGGGTGTCGCGAAGATGTATCAGGATCTGAGACAGCAGTATTGGTGGAGGCAGATGAAGAGAGATATTGTTGAGTATGTAGCACCGTGTCTTAACTGCCAGCAGGTCCAGTATGAGCATCAGAGACCAGGTGGATTACTTCAGAGGTTAGATATTCCGGAGTGGAAGTGGGAGCGGATTACTATGGACTTTGTAGTTGGACTCCCACGGACTTTGAAGGGTTTTGATGCTATTTGGGTCATTGTGGACCGACTGACCAAGTCCGCGCACTTCATTCCTGTTGGTACTACTTATACTTCGAAGCAGTTAGCTGGTATTTACATTAGGGAGATTGCCCAATAACATGGAGTTCCGGTTTCTATCATTTCTGACAGAGGTACACAGTTCACATCTCAGTTTTGGAGGGCCGTGCAAAGAGGTATGGGTACTCAGGTAGAGTTGAGTACAACATTTCATCCTCAGACTGACGGGCGGTCGGAACAGACTATTCATATTTTAGAGGACATGTTGCGTGCCTGTGTGATTGATTTTGGTGGTTCATGGGATCAGTTTCTACCACTAGAGAAGTTTGCATATAATAACAGCTACCAGTCCAGTATTCAGATGGCCCCGTATGAGGCTTTATATGGTAGGAGGTGTAGATCTCCGGTTGGTTGGTTCGAGCCCGGTGAGGCTAGGCTATTGCCCAGACTTGGTTCAGGATGCGTTGGAGAGGGTGAAGTTGATTCATGAACGACTTAGCACAGCGCAGTCTCGGTAGAAGAGCTATGCGGACCGGAAGGTTCGGGAAGTGTCTTTTATGGAGGGTGACAAAGTACTACTGAAGGTGTCACCCATGAAGGGTATTATTAAGTTCAGGAAGAGGGGAAAACTGAGTCCCCGGTTTATAGGTCCTTTTGAGGTGCTTCAGAAGGTTGGAGAGGTGGTTTATAGACTTGTCTTGCCACCCCGCTTGTCGAGTATTCATCCGGTATTTCATGTGTCGATGCTCCGAAAATATGTTGGTGACCCGTCTCATGTTTTAGACTTCAGTACAGTTCAACTCGAGGATAATATGTCATATGAGGTAGAGCCAGTGGCTATTTTGGGTCGTCAGGTCAGGAAGTTGAGGTCAAAGGAGATAACTTCAGTGAAGGTACAGTTGAGAGGTCAGCTAGTGGAGGAGGCTACTTGGGAGACCGGGCGGGAGATGTGAAGCAGATATCCTCACTTGTTTGAGACTCCAGGTATGTTTCTATACCCGTTCGAGAACGAAAGTTTGTTTAAGAGAGGGAGAATGTAACGAACCGGTCGGTCGTTACGTAGAATCTGCATTATATTTACTGTTAATGCCTTGTCATAGGTTATACTGTCCATGATGTATTAGAGTTGGTTAGCTCGGGCTTGGAATGATTATAGAAGAAATTAAAACACTTAGTCTCTAAAAGTAGCTTTAGAGTTAGAAGAGTCAACTGAGAGTTGACTTATTGGTAAACGACCTCGGAATGCAAATTTTATGGCTCAGATAGCTTCGTTAGGTGATTTGGGACTTAGGGGGATGTCCGGAATATTTTTGTGATGTCCGGTGTAGAATTAGGCTTGAATTGGCGAAAGTTAGTTTTTGGCGATTTCCGATCGGCAATGGAAAAGTCTATCGGGGTCGGAATTGAATTCCGACAGTTGGAACAAGTTCGTAATGTCATTTTGGATATGTCTGCAAAATTTTAGGTCAATCGGAGTTGTTTTGGATAGTTTTGGCGTCGTTGGTGGAATTTAGGAATTTCAAAGTTCATAGGCTTGAATTTGATGTGATTTTGGTGTTTTGATATTGTTTTTGGTGTTTCGAAGGCTCGATTAAGTTCGAATGATGTTATGGGACGTGTTGGTATATTTGTTGAGATTTCTGAGGGCCTCGGGTGGATTTCGAAAGGTTAACGGATCAATTTAGACTAGAAGAAAAGTTGCTGCATTTTTTCACAGCAGCATGAACAGTAACTCGGGTGACCAGTAACTCGGATGAATAGTAACTCGGGTGAACAGTACTCAGATGAACAGTAACTCGGGTGAACAGTACTCGGGTGAACATTAAAACACGTGAACAGTATTTAATAAACCCTTCGCGACCATTAAACCTTTTTACACCATTTTTGAACGGGAAAAGAGCTTTGAGGCGATTTTGAAGAGAGGAAATCATTGTTCTTCATTGAGGTAAGAATTTTGGACCCTAAAATTCTATTTGTGATTAATGAACAAAATATCAGTGCTTAATTCATGAAAATCAGTAGTAAAAGGTGGAGTTAGGGCTTGAGATTATGATACCTTCTAGGGATGATTTGAGAGGTCAAACGAACTCTGATTTTCGAGTTCTTTATATGTACGGACTCATGAGATGATGAAGAACATTTTGGTATGTTTGTCAAGTTTCGAAACGTGGGCCAGGGGGTCGGGTTTTGATTGATTTCGGGTTTTGTGCTTAAAATCAATATTTTTCAATTGGAATTCATTCTTTAGCATAATTTGATGATAAAAATCTGAACTTGGTAGATTTGGAGCACTCGGAAGTTGATTCAAGAGGCAAGAGTGTTGCAGAGTAGCTTTTCGGGCTAGTTCGAGGTAAGTAATGTCTTTAAATCCTGCTCTGAGGGTATGAAACCCCGGACTTTGCATCCTTTCACGGTTTTGGAGTGCACAAACTGGGAATTTGGAAATATATTCCTTTTAGGCGACTATTGAGTTGCGAAATCGCTTTTAAAGCCTATGCTTAATAGTATTGATATATTTTTTTATATATTTGGGCTGTAAGCCGTGTTTGGGGCCTAGTGCCGATCTGTTTAACCCCTTCTTGATAATTGTTTTGACACTCAGAGTATGTTGATATTATTTCTTGAAAATGAAATACTATTTTTTGGTCGAGAACCTGGTATATTTATGGCCCGAGTGGCATATTGAGAGTGTCTGACTGAGTGAGGCCGAGAGCCTATATTGTGAGGATGTTATGATATGAGAGAGGCCGAGTGACTGAGAGTGATTGATGCCATGATTTGGCTTATTTATAGCGCTTGGGATGAAGGAGCCCTTCCAGAGTCTGTACACACCCCCAGTGAGCGCAGGTACCTACTGAGTGCGAGTGCCAAGTGACGAGTGACGAGTGATTGGGAGGCATGCGTAATTGTGAGGTGTTGAGTGACTGTTGCAGAGAGATGGTGAGGTGCTGAGGGAATATTTACGAGGGATGATTATGGCCCGGGGGGCAGATGTATGATGATTTTTTATTGAGTTTTGACCATGATTCACTTCATTTTTCAAACTGATATTTTTGGGAGTTTTACTGAGAAATACTGGAAAATATACTTGTTTTAAAGGATTTTTATGGAAGTTGGTTTGAACTTTTATACATTTTATTGAGCCGTGGCATTTTACTGTTTTGTGAATTGGTGTATTTGTGTTGTGTGTTTCTTATTCTTCAGACTGTGATTTATTTTCAGTACAGCTGAGTTGGAGTACTCATCATTACTCCCGTACAGGTCTAGGTACAGGTATTGAGCGGTAGCCATCTGAGTTTGTACGGCGCCTGCATTTGGGATATCGAGGTAGCTGTCCAGCGTCCACAACATCTCTATTTCCCTTTCGTATTTTGTACTTAGTTCTTCATTCCGAGATTATGTATTATGACAATAGTATTCTTAGATGCTCATGACATGTTGACTCCGGGTCTTGGGGACGGTTGTAGACGGTTAGCTTATTTGTTTTGTTTAAGGATTTCGAATTTATATGCGTATATTGAATTGTTGAACGTAAGTTGAGATATTTGAAAAGAAAATGTGAAAATTGTGAGTGTTGGCTAGCCTAAGTCCACGATAGGCGTCATCACGACCGGTTTAGGATTTGGGGTCGTGACAGACCATTTCTTTCATTTATGCTTGGACGATTTTGGAGAGCTCAAGGAGGGATTTTCAGCAAGCAACACTAGGTATGTGAATTCTTCCCACTTTTGAGTTAAATATGTAATCTTACATGGATTTAGACATGGAAATTAGTAGAAATTTGGGATTTTGAGGGGAAGACCTAGAATTTGATATTTTGGGTTTTTACCACGAATTTGAGCATGAAATTGAGAGCAAATCATATATTTGAGTTAGAAAAGTCGTGGGTAATCTTTATCTTCAAAAAATTTAGGAATCCGGACACGTGGGCCGGGGGCAATGTTGTCAATTCTTCAAGCGGGGTGGGAATTTATATAATCTGAATGGTTATGAGTATTAGAGTATATTTTCATTGGTTTGCCCGTTATTTGGATAGTTTCGGGGCGTTGTGCATCAATTGGAGTCGTCGGAAGGGCTTGGAGGCCGGTTATGAATCTTCGGAGCGAGGTAAGTCTCCTTTCTAACCTTGTGAGGGGGAATTGTCCCCATAGGTGAAATAATTAAATATGTGCTATTATTTGTGGGGGCTACGTACGCACGAGGTGACGGGAGTCCGTGCGTAGCTACTATTATGCTTGTGTCGGGTAGCCTAGGACCCACTAGCATGCCTTACTGGTTATACTTGAAATTTTGCTAATAAAATTGGACGGTTAATATTATCGGATCAGTAACTAAATACCTAAGAAGGTTAAAGCATATTTCCCTTAATTATTTAGAAAGAGAATTGATTCTCCTGGGAAATTTGTTTCCTGATAAAGCATGTTCTATTTGACGTACTTGTGACCTACTGATAAATTTATAATAATTAAAACCTTATCGAATTTGGCAAATGAATTTCCAGAAAAGATTTATATACTATCTTCATGTTCATTAAAGAGAATTTTATCACTTCCTTGAGAAACTGTTTTCCTGATAAAAACGTGGATTCATTGTGTGAATATGTGTATCTGTGAGTACCTGAGTCGCATGTATGATTCGCGAGCAGGATAACTCTATTATTTACATATGACCGCGTCGCATGATCGATTCGCGAGCGGGGGAAATAGATGCATCTATAGTTCGAGTCGTTCGACCCTTCGGCAGTGCACATTTTATTATTGTTGGTCCGCGCCGTTCGGCCCTCGGCATTTCTTGTGCATGATAATTGCTGCGTACTTTTCTGCTATTTATACATGTTTACTGGCCTGGAAATTATAAAATGTCAACTGAAATGACGAATATTTAAATTCTTAAATGTGACGGAAGTTGTTGTTTCTTATCATTACGTATTAACTTGCCTATGATATTCATGCTTAGTGTCGCCCTTTATTTTTATTAAATTGACCTCTAGCAAGTGTCAAATTCGACCTCTCGTCACTATCTCTCGGAGGTTAGGCGGGATACTTACTGAGTACACGTTGTTTTCGTACTCATGCTACACCTGATGTGCATTTTTATTGCATAGGTACATTCATAGCTAGTGGCTCTGCTTGACGTAGTGATGCGGCTGACTTGGAGACTTAGGCGAGCTGCACCATCCGGAGACGACCCGCAGCCGACAGAGTCTCCCTCAGATGCATTGTATTTTCATTTTTAATTCCTTGTCCAACTTGTATTCCGGACAAGTATTGTAATATCTGTGTAATTCTTAGAAATTTGCTCATGCACTTGTGATGGGGTGTTGGGATATGTCTGGGATTTATTTTATTAAACTGGATGGTTACCAATCTATCGTAATTACTTAATGAATTTTTATTCACTTGTTATGTAATGAAATGAAAGATAACGATTTCCCAATACTAACGCAGGAAATTAACTTAACCATTCAATGATTGTCTTGCTTGACACCAGAGTGTCCGGCGCCATCACGACCTTATGGATTTTGTGTCTTGACAACAAGTCTAGATCCTTTGTTGGAAAAATGGCATCTTCATATTTATACTACTTATATTGTCATCTTCTACTCTACCTCTTTGTCCCCTCCTATCTCTTCTCACATTATCAAAATCAATATCACTAAAGTCATCTGTAGGGTTTTCTTGATTTACAATGGGAGCAAGAGGTACATTTCTTCTAGCTTGGGGCCTAACATTATTTTCCCTTCTAAGTTCAGCTATTGTATCATTTTGCTCAGCAATTGTGTCCCTCATTTCTTGGAATTGCAAATTCCACCTTTTCGAATTGTTGTTGCATAACTTACGAGGTAAAACCATTTCTTGCTTTGATTTCAGCTTCTTGGAGAACTCTTTGTTCATCATCACTACCTGTATGCAACATCATAAGAAAAATAATTAAATTGTATCCCTCAATTGTTCTCAAACACACTTGCCTTTTTTTTCCTTCTCTCGAAATAACCTTTGAAAAAAATACTTTGTAGATTTATAAATAAACCCTACTCGTATGAAGTTCTTAGTAGTAAAATATAGATTTTGTAGAACGAATAAAAGAAGAACCAAGTCCTAGAACTAGTAGGCTCGGTTGAAACAAGACACAAACAAAAAGGAAAGGATTATATACTTTAGATCAGAATGAGTAAGAAAAATTGAATTTTTTTTCTTATCTTTAAAATCTAGGATCCCCTCTTCTTGTTTCCTTTGTTAATTGTTGGAAACAAATTAAATACAAAAGAAATTTCTTGGAGAGCAAGCAATTCTTTTTTTTTAACTGATTTTTCAAGTTACTATTCGCGATGCTACAATAACGTTTCTTTTTTCTTTTTCTTTTTCTGCTCTTAGTATTCAAGAAATTCTAAGAATTATCAAGAACGAATCTTGATAAAACCGCTCTGATACCACTTGATAACGAAATGACCGGGAATCCAAACTAGAGTAAGAATTTAAAAAGTAAATGTGGACGCAATAACAATAAGGAATTGAACGACTACAATTAAAGTGCAGAAATAAAGGATATGGGATAATTCAGGGAAAGAATACCAAGAACTTCAAAGAATGCAAGTTCTATGGCCTTGACAAGATCCAAGCAACAACGTTTTGATTTATTGAATAAATCAAACACCTTTACTTAAGAACAAATCAAAAACAATAGATTAGGATCCTGACCACTTTACGAGTAACTTGACAATAATTAATAACTAGTATTAATCGCCTTCTAAGAATACCACAAAGGAATCAATGATATTACAATTAAAAAGTTATCTTACTACGTTGAACTATGAACTAGTAAAGGTTGAAAGATAAATCTCAAAGCATAAGTAACAAAGGTTCAAAAGAGCTCTCAAAGTATAATATTATTAATCAATAATCAAGTACCACAATGAATGAAAAGAACTCCTATTTATAAGATTAAAAAGTCCTTAAAACTAGGAGGGTGGCTGCAAGGCAAACCCTAACTTGGAGGCTAAGCTAAATATTAGATAACCTAATAAAAACTAATAAAATAAAAGGGTGGGCTGCCGAATTCCTTTGGGGCAGATTTGGGTCTTAAAACTACTAGTTTGGGCCATTGTTTTGGACTCCACTTGGGCTCCTTTTGAAACACCCCCTTTTGGACCTCTTTAAAGCTCATTTTAAGCTCTTCTAGGTGCCCTTTTGGAGGACTTCAAGGGTTGATGTTGGGACCCAATCTTCCTCCTCTTGGACATCAATTTGGGTCACCAAATAATTGTAAAACTTGGACAATTCATCGCCTTTGGGCTTGAGCTCTTCATCTAAAAGCTTCTTTATTTGCCATTGAAGTCCAACAACCTTAGTCTGCAATTCTTTAGCTTGAGATCTTGTAAATGGCCTTCTTGGAGCTTCTAAAACTCTATCCTTGTCCTTGATGCTATTAGGGTGCCCGTCGCGGCCCTTCGGTTTGGGTCGTGACATAGATAGCCTTCGAAAAGCCCAGAATAACATATCTATAGTACATACCATTAGTTGCCAACCTCTTAATTCACCATTCACACCCATGGAATAATCTGCCTCGAGAACCCTCTTAGTCTTCAAATCCCTGGAATACTTGAATCTCCATATCCGATCCCAACTGCACTACTCAAATAACTGACACATCCCTCATACACGATCATCCCAAGAGAAATACTTCCATGACTCTTTCATTACGCATAGCAAAATATGAACATTAGCGGTCAATCAATCAGGTGATTACCGTAATACCAGTCAAGCATTTGTAAGTCAAAGCACAATGCCCCTTCTGGAGTGCGCACCCTACTCAGGTGGTATCAAATAACGCTAGCATTTTTTTCTAAACAACTAAAAATCGTCTCTGCTATCTAGAACTCGTGACCCCGTACAGGAGAAAAGATCATAACGCAACATGTTCCTTACGCTAGTAGCAGACATCCGGCTTAAGCAGTTGTCAACACTATCAAGAACTCTTTGAGTCACATAACCAAGCCATTAGAAACTAAATTTTCCCAACTCAACCAAGTCACACAAGCCATCATACCCAAAAGTATTACCACAAAATACCGGTAATGCATCACCACATCAAAGGAACTAATTACCTTTTTTACTATGCTTACCCTAACACCACCAAGCTGACCCATATCTTCAAATCCTTTCCGACTTGCCTTCAAGTTACGATCCTAAAACAAAGCTCACTGTAAAAGGTCATAGCACGAACCACATCATCCTAAATCTATAAACCACTGTATTTCCTCTGAAGCACACAATAATGCCGCAATCGAGATATCCGCTCTAAAGAGACCTTTTGTGAATCTAAAGTTGTTTCTCTAACCTCTCAGATACTTAAATCTAGAATTAATAATGATACAAAAATACTGCAAGTCTCAGCAATATCACATGTAAGTCTTAGCTTATTTTTTTGCCGTATATAATTTCAGGGAACCCTTCAATACCACATGTATATCTCAGACCAAAATGGATATGACACATGACCATGCAATCTGATCGTCGATAGTAGACTCCCCTACTTGGCGTGAAGCCATAGGACCTAACATCCGATCATCTACACTACCAACCTTCATAAGCTCGTACAACACCAACCAGATACCAGAACCCGTTGCAACCCACAGGTGAACAACTGAAAGATCCATCAATACATCTTCGTCCTCAATCTCGACAACACGTTGAGACAATGATCGAGCATCCTTGGCCCCCTCGTAGCCCATCTGCAACATCACAAACCGTCGGTGCATGGCTGATATCGAATATCGTATATGAGTGGATGCAAGGGAATGTAAGATATGTTCTTTAAACTGAATCAATATCGCCTGATAAGGAATGAAAGAAGTGGAGTTTCCTAATAGTTATGTAGCCTCTCAAAGATAAGTATAGACGTCTCTGTACCGATCCACACGACTCTACTAAACTTGCTTGTGACTCGTAGAACCTATAACCTAGAGCTCAATACCAACTTGTCACTACCAAAATCCCACCATAGGCGCCGTGATGGCACCTAGTCTCTAATACTAGGTAAGTTGAATGCTTACGTGTGTGTGTGTGTGTTTAATACATAGAAAGATCCCAAAATTTGAAATTCAATACTGTGATCGGATATAACAAACTGACAATACAATAAAACGAAAAGGACTCTAAGGAACTGGAACGACCAAGCAACTCAACCTTTGATACATGACGGATGAGCATGCCTAACAATTTTCAAATCAACATCATAGCATTGTAGTGCTTTAAAGGAGTCAAGATCAAGAAGGCTATACTAGTAATAATTGACTAAGCTCCTTAGAATTAGCTTAGGGGTATTTGGGTCATTTGTGGCAATACCCACCTAGTATAAATAGCTCTTTAGGCTTTTATTATAGGTAGACTTGATGAATGATAAAACTTGAAGACAACAAGTCTCACTCTTTCCTTATCTTTTAATTAATGCATTTATGTTTATGCCTTTAATTCCTTTATTGCTTTGTTTATGCTTTTATTAATGCTCAATTAGTCTTAGTTGGTGAGCAATTAATAGTGAATGCTTAATTGCTTAATTACTTTATCCGGGTATTCAAGAGTTCCCAATCTCTTGAAGGTTTTCATAGCTTAAGGTTACAAATGATTGAGTTCATAGAGGTAATTAGGCTTCATAGCCTAATTGGTTCTTGTTCTACCAATCAATTGTAGGTCCAGCTCTTTTTGTTGATTCTGCGTATTTTGCTATATCCATGTTTTCGTTTGTATTTCGTATCATCTTGGTATCAGAGCTGAGGTTTTGGATTATTCTATCAATCCTTGGGTCTTTATTTTGATTATCATCTAATCTGAAAATAAATAAATAATAGAAAATCGAAAAATCTTCCTAAAAAGTTCATTGTTCATTAGTTATTGTTCATCCATGTTCTTATTTTCTTTCCCGAAATAGAAAGGCTTCTTATTCGTTCTTTGTCACAACCCAAATCGATGGGCCGCGAGAGGCACCCGGTACCTTATTCAACCGAGTACCAACGTAACGTATCTTTCTTATTACATCATCATATACGTGACATACGGGCCTAATAAGCCAACATGATCATTTATAAACTCAAAACATAGGCCGACAAGGCCGTACAATCTTTCAAGTACATGACATATGTCTACAAGCCTCTAAGAGTACATAAGTATCATAAAGGTCGGGACAGGGCCCCGCCATACTAAACAATACGCATCCATAGCATACTGACCAAATAAGAAACTCAAATGGAGCGCACCAACATTTTCCGCTGAGCTGATAGCCTACTTGGAGGGCTCTCGACCTATCTATCGGGACTTGCGGGCATGAAATGCAACGTCCCCAGGCAAAAGGAACGTCGATACAAATAATGTACCGAGTATGTAAAGAATGAAAATCAGTAAAGAATAGACATGAGAGAAACATGGAGTAAAAGACTCAACATGTATATCTGAAACTTTGTGAATCATTTAATATTATAGTGTCATGCATATGCGTATAAATGTCATACCATGCATGGGTATATGCGTTCATAACATCGTCAAGCCTCTGAGGGCATCCCATCATATCATCTCGGCCATTGTGGGTAATATCATCAATGTATACCAGCTGATCAGGTGGTGGTGCGTATATAACGTCGTAACCTTTTTCCATACCCCATATACATATATACGCGTATATAATGTCATCTGGTCATGGGTCAATGTACATGAATGTAATGCATGAGAAGTATAGAATAATAAGACATATGGGAATTCAAGAACATAGACATCTCTAATACTTCTATGAATAGAGTCATTTATGGAAGTTGTGCATTTGCTCGTTTCGTTTGTGTCGTATAGATCATGCCAAAAAGAAAGAAGGGATAACCTTAACATACCTGAGTCGATTTTCTTAATAATCTTTCTAACACATGTTAATTACGACAAAACATGTAACGACGAGATCGAAATAGGGAACAATCCTTATGAAATGCTCAAAGCAATAACGTTTCTATTGCAAAATCATCTTTGTTGAAACTCTTTCTCAAGAAATTTAGAATCAACGTTATGTAATGGAAAGCTTGCTGAAACTCTTCTTAAGAGTTACATGAAAATGGAAAGCTTGGTTGAAATGTTCCTTAAGAGATTAGAATATATTATTAAATTATAAATGTTATCTCTAATATTTGGGTAGGCCCAACACACCAAGCTTGGTGTCACTTTTCTTTGTCAAAGTGTGACACCTTTCCACCTTATGTAATAGTCATTAGATAGATAAGGAATGCTTTCCACGTTGGGGAGGGGTAAGTCTTATCCCACTCTTTAATTAATTACTCAATAATTAATTAATTATCCACATAATTAAGAATTATCTCAAATTACTTAAAATATTACTCACTTTTAATACATTTTGTGTACCTACTATCATGGTCATGAGGTATCTTGTGTAGCACTAGTCCATAACTATCAGGTATTGTAACTCGGACCATATTTTATCCCAACATATCAAACTTTGACAAAAATTTATTTTCTTTAATTTGCTTACTCTCTCACTTTCAGAATTTAATCATCACTTGTTTGAAATAGCATAATATTTATAATCTCAAAATAATTTCATTGTGAACTTACGTCCATTAACTTACTAGGAAAATTTAACATGCGGGAGTCCCTAGTCCTAAACTAGGAAAATCAGTCCATTAATAGATTAGGACTAGGGGAAAATTTCGAAATCGAAATCGAAATCGATAAATCGATAAACCGATATCGATAAACCGATAACAAATAATCGATTCGATTTATCGATAAACCGATTCGAATGCACACCCCTAGTCCTAATCTATTGAGTGATACTGATTGAGAATTGAGTTTCAACTGAACACTGACTCGATCGATCTTAGTTATTTGAGTTGAATCAGTGAAGTCGACTCGCATAGCTTATTGCTTGATTAACCGAATGGAATACTGAACTTCATCTCTAGTTGTTGGAATTGATCGATACGATTTCGTATCATCTTGGTAGAAACAAAGTCAGCAATTTTGGAACCAATCAGAGTAGAAACAGGGCAGGTTTACTGCTAAAAATACTGCAAATTTTCAACTCAATTTACTGTTTAATTGAGGACCCTTCTCAGCAGACACTAGCAACTAACTTTGGCTCCCAAACACAGCTCCATAAGGTAGGAACAGTGATGAAACTTGATCAAGTATGCAACTTCTTTCAAGTTCAATCAGTGTAGGAAATCATATGTACTAAGATTGTACTTGATTCCTGGAACCTTTCTGAACACTTAGCTTCAACAAACAGAAGTCAGACAGAACCTTAATCAATCAGCCAACAACCAACTTGTTCCACAAATTCTCAAGCAAGTTGCAGGTTTCACTATTTCAAATTGATTCAGCAACAATGTTCAAGAACAACTATGCAGCTGAAGCAACAAAGTTTCCCAACAAAGTGCAGATTTCAACAGCTCAATAAAGGAGAAGCATAGTAGAATTTGTGGCTCAGTTGTGCAGAAATTCAGCTAATTTAAAGAGCTCTACTGTGGAGATTTGCTGCCAAAAATGCTGCAGAAAGCTGATCGGAAACACTGGACAAACTGCTGCAAAAAGAACTGCAGATTTGCTGCCCAACCCCTGCTCCACAGATTTCTTCTGCCTAGAATTTTAAGGCTACTGCAGGTTTTGACAGTAAAATTTTCAGCAGTTTTGTGGTATTCTGGAAGTTAATAACTATAACTTTATTGTTCTATCCTGCATTGTTTAAAGTTTCTTCCAAACTGGTATGTTGAGCTACAGTTTAGGACTCATTGAAGTTGGATTTAATTGGTTTTGGAGATCAAAGCTAAGGTGAGGTAAGAACTTCAGTTTGAACAAAGTTCAATTCCTGAAGTGTATCTAGAAAGGATCCAAGGGGGTTGCACATCATTGATTTGATTCTTGTATAGTTGATTCAGTTGCAGGACTTAGTTGAATGGTTTAAGAGAGTGCTCGAACACTACACAACTGGTTTGCTCATATGATTTCCAACACCTACAACTTTGTCAGTTATTGTGAGGCTGTCCAGATTTACAAATAGTGCCCAGTTTTGTGAATATGGCGACATTCTGAAAATAGTGTCAAGTTTTCTAGTTTCCTTTCTTTTCTTTCTTTCCCATTTGTACTAAACTAAACTCTTAACTAGATTAACTTGATATTAGTTCATATTGAGCTTATTTCTAGTTTCTTTGTGTCCTTTGTTTATTTCATGCCATTTCTTTCGTGCTTTTCTCTTTATTTTCGTTGCGAATTATTTGGTTCAAGTCCTTTTTCTTTTAATTGTCCGTCCTTGTGAATACACAACTTCCGCTCCACCCCGAAGACGGTTGGAACTTGTTGTGAAACTTTGGGATTTAGGTTTGCTAATAATTTTGATATTCACTACTTGAGCGAAAAAAGGCAAGAGTGAATAGGACTTGAGCACGCAAAAGCCAATTGGTGCAAGGTGTGATACACAAGGGTTGAGCAACATCAAATGAGTTGGTGAGGACTTTTACTTATGTATCATGGAGTACGGACAAACTTCTAGTCTTAATTGTGATCCAAGGAGTGAGACTCCGCTGCATGAAGTTGTTTCCATGCTTTATGACATAAGCGAGAAGGTTACCAATATTACCATATGGCAACACCAAACGACTGCAAGGTTGAATTCTATGATAAAGGAATCTCACTTGAGGCAACAAGGAAAGGAGCGTAGTATGATGCTTACTAATTCCTCTACTACACACCCTCTCCTTCACAAGTGCGACAAATGCTGCAAAGGGAAAATTTTCAACACAACCAACCCAAACAAATACCACAAAACTTACCAAAGCAACCACATTCACCAAAGGGACCTTATTTTCCTCCACCAAATTACCGTCCACCTACCCACTACCAACACAAACCACCATTTAGACCTCAAGCACACATACCCAAAAGACCACCACCAAAGATAACCCAACCTAGACCACCAATGAATCCTACCTCCCCAACGTATGCCTCAAGCACCACCAAGGAGGGACAATCTCCCTCCACCACCCATACCACCTCAAGAGCCTCGAATGATTAACAACTCACTTTTTCAACATGATCATGAGGCCACCTTGAATGAGTTGGAAAACTTCCAATAAGTTTTCAATGTCGAATATAGGGGGGATGAAGTGAACCAAAGGGGGAGAGACCAAAAGTTTGAGAACATCCTTGAAAAATGCAAAGAGAAAACGTAAGGATGAGAAACAAAAGAAAGAGAGAAGTGAGGGAGAAAAGTGACAAATCTAGAGTAGAAAAAGGAGAGGAAGTGTGGAGTGAAGACTGAAGTGAGTGAGTTATCACAAGAAAAGAGTAAAGAGCTTGAAAAGAAAATGAGAGAAAAGAAAGAGGGAAAACAAAAACAGAGTGAAGATTTTCCTTATTCTAATGCTACTAACCTTTCTTCTTTCTCTAGTTGTTTTTTATCTTGTGAAGGAATTTTTGGAGATGAACCATCAAGTGATGTTCAATCTACTTTTATGAACTTGGAAGAAGATAAAGCTTTCTTTTCAAGAGAACTTTTGAAGTTTAATGAACGAGTTCAAGGTAAAGAGAATTTCACTTTAGAAGAGCTTCAAGGTAAAATAGCTTATCTTTCTACTCATGATAGTTTAGTTGATTGTGGTGACGCTTTGAGTTTGAAAGATAGCTATGACATTGATGAGTTTGATACTTCTTTATCTTGTAATGAGAACAATAGTTATGGCTTGCAACTAGCTAGGAGTTCTTGTGCATTATTGGATGATTTTAGTTCTTTGTTTAATGGCTCCTTAGCTAGTGATGTGTGTGATGTTGAATCTTATGATATCCCACCTTTATGGGATGATGCATGTGATGATACTTTTGACTCTACTTTAACGTTGATGGAAGAAAGTTTTGACATTTATGAAGTAATGAGTCAAGAAGAATGTATTGATGATTCTTTTTATTCTATTTTTATTCCTTTGGCAAAAAGATTCAATTTTTGTGGTGAAATGAACAAACGTGAGGGTGGAGATGCATTGTTGGAGAAGGAACAATTTACTCATAATGACATAAATATAAAAGACGAAAACTTCCATTTGTATTCCAATGAGTTGACTTCTCTTGTATTGGATCTTGATGACTCTTATGCATATTTATGTGATGATTTTGTTGAGTGTGAAAAGGAAGGTAAAGTTTTTTATGCTAGCACTAGTATTAATTGTTTTACTTATCTTATTCCTACTTTTGAAAGAACATTCTCGTTGGATTTTGCTAATGCATCTATGAGAAAAGGTAAGAATATTTCTTTTGGTATTTTGTGTGACCATTTTGAGCCAAAAAACCCAACTTTATTGATTATTTTGTGAAGGTTCAACACGGAAAAGTTGCTAAGGGTGAGAAGGGCCTTAAACTACCACTTTGGACGCTTTTTGTCAAGAGCTTTTCCTTTTGCCCAAAAGCAAGAATGGTATGTACGTTTGGCTTACGCTTATCTTGTGTTTATCTAAGGCCATTGAGGTAAAGACTCTTAACGATGAGTATTGCAATATTCTTTATCTGTTGAGCCATGATGAGCTTGGCATATCTCTTAAGTTGTCAGGTGAAGTTGTTGGAAAGTGTGTAGATATTTGGGGATTAAAAATTGTGTTGACCCCGCAATTGTTTCTTATGGTGAAGCGTCTTTCTTTGGATTGGAGAGTAATGATTGTTATTGCTTCTTATGACACTTGGTTATACGATAAAAGTGTGCACTTTGTTGAGAATTTTACAAGATTGTGGTTTTGTTGGGAGCATGAAACTTTATCATCTCTTGATTTAGCATGAAACTTTGTGTTATTTGTGTTGAAGATGTGTTCTTTATAGCTTATGACACTTGGATATATCATAAGAGTGTTACTTTTGAGAGCAGGGTTGAGAACTTTGATTGGCCTGGTACTTATGTTTGCCCCTTTCTTGGTTTTTCAAGGTCCAAATTCGAGAATGAATTTCTTTCGGGGGGGAGGGGAGAGCATGCCTAACAATTTCTAAATCAACACCATAGCATTGTAGTGCTTTAAAGGAGTCAGGATCAAGAAGGCTATACTAGTAATAATTGACTAAGCTCCTTAGAATTAGCTTAGGGGTAGTTGGGTCATTTGTAGCCAAAATACCCACCCTAGTATAAATAGCCCTTTAGGCTTTTATTTTAGGTAGACTTGATGAATGATAAAACTTGAAGACATGCAAATCTCACACTCTTTCCTTATCTTTTAATTAATGCATTTATGTTTATGCCTTTAATTCCTTTATTGTTTTGTTTATGCTTTCATTAGTGCTCAATCAATTTTAGTTGGTGAGCAATTAATAGTGAGTGCTTAATTGCTATTAACTTTATCCGGATTTTCAAGGGTTTCCAATCTCTTGAGGGTTTTCATAGCTTAGGGTTACAATTGATTGAGTTCATAGAAGTAATTAGGTTTCATAGCCTAATTGGTTCTTGTTCTACCAATCAATTGTAGGTCTAGCTCTTTTTGTCGATTTCGCATATTTTGCTATATCCGTGTTTTCGTTCTTGTTCCGTATCAACCTTGAATCTTCGCGATCAAGAAGCTAACTCTGCTTGAGTCTGATATCTTCACTACGTGAATCTCCACAAATATGTGCAAAAGTGTAGTATGAGTACACCACGTAGTAAGTATCAAGACTAACTTCGGTGGAGTAGTGACGAGGCACAAGTCAAGCCACCTATTAGTCAAAATAACTTGTGCAATATAAAAGTATAAAGCTAATAATGAAAGTAAAGAGTCATTAAATGGAAAAAAGAATCAACATGTGATATAAACAGTAATGTAATAAGAACATCGTTAAAGTACCAGTGAAACCAAACAAGAAAAAAAATAACAACAAATTTATCAAGCCGTTCTAACAAGTCTCACGACGAAACTACTCCAAGATACCTCATCTCATAATCACAAATCATGAGTCTCAAACCACAAATCATATGCTTACGACACCTTGTGCCCACATTATTAATCACAACTGCACGGACAACCACGTGCCAATACCAAAATCGGCCCGGCATGATCACAGGCTCAATACCAATATCCACCCGGTATGCTCACAGGTCACAAGAATACATAGGCATGATCAATGAATGTCAAGTTTCATACTCTTGAACTGGCATAAGTGGCACGCTACAGTGTATGCTTGTGCGAGTGTACTATCACAGTTCAAGTCAACAAGTAATATCAAAGGCATCGAGTAGCTCATTGAAAGCAATGCAATAAGTCATGTAAGGTGCTTGTCATACACAAGGAAAAATTACACCATCACACGAATATCATCAACATAATGCCCTCAGGCCATTACATATCATCTCTGACATAGCCACCCATATCTCTCTGTATTTATAACATCATAATAGCCACCCTTATCATTTTGCCTAGACATTAACACAATAGCCACCCTTATCACTTCGATAGTTACCCGTATCACTCTGCCCAGACAGTATCATTAGCCACCTGTATCACTTTGATAGCCACCCATATGACTCTGCATAATAGCCACTTGTATCACTTCGCATAATAGTCACCTGTATCACTCCGCACAATCAACAACAATGAGATATTACCCTTATGCTCTGCATAACAACAACAGGGAGATGTAACTCTTATGCTCCACATAACAATAATCAAATCCACACAACAAATTAACATGTGCTAACATCACAATAGCAAGACATATTAACTCGTACCACAAGTGCACATAGGTCACTACCTTTCTAAAATAGTCCACGGCTCAAACACGATGTGTACAAAATCTCAATAGCAACAAAATGAACGGGGGAAAGTAACTCAACAATGAACAATACCCCATTAAACAACAACTTCAACTACAACGGGTCAATGACTTTTAATAACTTCAACTTCAATTAATTGCTTAAGTATAAACTGAATAATGAAGGTATTTCCATGAAATGACAAACTTCGAATTCTACTATATGAAATAAGCTAACAATGAAAGAGATGGAATGAACTAGCAACTACTTCTAAATGCATGAGAATAACCTGACAACGAAAGGATATCATGTAACAACAATTATCAATTAAGAATAAATCAATAAATAAGGAGATCACATTACAATAAAAGAGGTAACAACTTTAAATAAAGCAAATGAGAATAAACTTGACAAGTAAAGGATATGACATGTGCTAACCAACTTCAAATAAAGCATGTGAGAGTAATCATGATAAATAAAAGATATAACATGTGCTAACAATTTCCCCCACACAAATTTAGGCAAGATTCTTACCTCAAAGAAGCTAAATCAATACTCTAAGAAAACCTTCCCCTCTGAAACAACCTTTGGACAACTCGATCTACCCAAAAAAATTAATATGATAAATGAAATGTCATAGAAAATATTTTCGGATAATAAAGCTTCGATCTTCAATGAAAACCAAAAAGTCATCCTCGGGCCCGTACCTCTTGATAACAACATGATAGGGGTCCAAGAATTGCTAAAGAAAATCAAGAAACGTGCGGGAACTAAAAGAAAATAAAGAAACAAAAAAAAAAGACGGAAAATTAAAGATAGATTGAAGTCAAGAAAGAATTTCTTGAATTCAAGAAGTCTATTCTTGAAGTTGAATCCTAACAACAACAATTAGCTAACGAAGAACTAATCGCCTTTGGTAGAGACTTAAAAACAAGAGATAGATTGTGAAACCCGACCCTTTAGAATAACAAGAACAACAATAAGCCTAAACTTATCACCTTTCTTGAATACCTAGAAGTGATCTAAGATTTCGAAAGAATTTAATCTTACCACCTTAAGTTGAGTCTTGAAGGTTGAAGAATAAATCCAAGAGTAGCCACACACAAGAGTGCAAGAAAAATCTCACAATTTTTATTGATATTGTCTATAATAATCTAAGTCTAAAAACAAAGAATACACCCCTTTATATAGAGAGGGGTCACGAAATTCTACCTAAAAAAAAAGGTCCTAAACTACTTTGGACAACAAGTCCAACTACCTTAGGAAAAGGAAAATACTAGGAAGCAAAAATCAAGTCCTTCTTGGAAAGTAATTCCAAAAATCATAGTAAAAGGAAAACATAACCTTAACTAACTAGGAAAATAATAAATATAATCTCATATATATGGAAATAAATCCCAAACCAATCTTGGATAGAATCTTGGAAATCTCGAAGGAAATTTGCAAACAACTTGGCACTAACTTGCACTCAACATCTAGCACGACTATTGTACCCTTATTGGACATCAAGTAAGTCCTTCTTATGCTATGAAAATGTGGCTTTTATGTAGGACTTCATGGGCTTCAAGTTTGAACACATTTTAGATGCCAAATTGGTTCAAAAGTGGACTGATTAGGACCTTCTTCAAAGCATGTCTCTTGGGATCCAATCCTCCTCTTCTTGGACATAAATTTGGGTCATAAAACAATTGTAATATCTATCCAATTCATATCCTTTATCCTTGAGCTCTTTCATCCCAATTAACAACTTCTTTACTTGCACTTGATGTCTAATGACCTTGTTTGGCAACAATTTAGCTTTGACATCTTGTTAAATTTCCTCTTGAGATTCCAAAGCTTCATTCTTGTCTTTGAATAGATTTGAGCTTCTTAAGATGCTATCACTTCTGAACCCAACAAAACTCACAAATTCTGAATACGCATTCCGACAATACTAAAATCATTCAACTCCAACCTTAAATCGGCATTCAAACCATCAATTTATGTTTTAGAAAGTATTTACTAAAATTCCTAATTTCTTCAATTCAAATTATTAATTTTCACTAAAATCGAAGTTGGAATCATGAAATAATAACAAATCCGAGTCAAACATACTTATTCCAATCCAAGTAGTAAAAATCCCTTCCAAAACTGCCCAAAATCGAGCTCCAAAACCTTGTGAGAAAAAGTAACTAAATTCCGAAACAAGAAAAAAATGCAGTAGTTGTCCCAACTCGATTCAGGTCCTAGATGATCCTGAAACTTACGTTTGATTAGCCCAACACAATCCTTGCGAGATTACACCCACGATAGCCTCTTGAATCACCCAATTTAACCTTAAAATGAGGGCGATATGACGTTTTGAAGTTCTAAAAAAATCTGAAAATTTCAATGACATTTTTGTAATTATTTACACCATTAAAAAAACTAGCAATATGAAAATGTTCGTGGCACCCAAAGCTCATTCGGAACCTATCGGGCACAAACCATATATGCATTCCAATCATAAAATGCTCCAACTTGCTCGTGCATTCAGAACACCGATAAGAGGTCATCTTGATCCGATATTGGCCATGGTCAAATTTCAAATCTTTAACTTAACTTGTTTCTCAACCAATGTCCCAAAGTACACCCGAGATCCTCAGGACCTCATCCAATCATACCAAAAAGTACAAATATATCATACAAACTTATCCAAAGCCTCAAAATACCCACGGGAACATCACAACAAAGAATCGAGGCTCAAACCGAATAGAATTTCTCTTAAGTTGTTAAATCTTCATTCTATCAGCAGAGTGTTCGAATCACACTTAAACACTTCGGATTACTTTCAAACAATGCGCACAAGTTTAACTCAACTATATACACCTATCCAAATTAATGGAACAACATCAAAGTCAACTCTTTGTCAAACTTATGAACTCTTAAGTTCTTCAAATTGACAACTTTTGACAAATAGTGTCGAATTCTTCAAGGAAACTCTGAAACCAAAATCCGAACATACGTACAAGTCCAAAATTATCATACGGACTTGTAGGAACAATCAAAACCCGATTCCGAGTCCGTTTACCCATAAGTCAAACCTTGGTCAACTCGTCCAATTTAAAGCTTCTAAAACGAGAATCATTCTTCCAAATCAATTCTGAACCGCTCGAATAATGAAACCAAACATACATGCAAGTAATAATACATAATATGTAGCTACTTAAAGTCTCATACTACCGAATAGAATGCTCAAGCTCAAAACGAGCGATCGGGTCGTCATAATGTCAATTTGTACAATATTCTTTTCCTTATTTCAATTGAATTGGAATTGAAACTACAACTGGCCCAAAATGTAGTAATTGATTTAATTGTTGGAAAAGTGTTGACATGATTGTAAATACGAATTTGATTATATTATTGGCTAATGTAACATATGAAAAGATGTACATGGTGACTGCACATGATGATTTTTTTGATAAGTTATTGACTGCTCATGATGATTCTCGAAGCTCAAAGCAAAAAAGAACTTACCAGTTTCTTGTTTTGAAGATCCATCATCGTTTTTTCCTTCAAATTTCGTCTTTCTTATTTTGTGTCAGTGATCAAGGAGCAACAAACACTATCTTTTAGTAAATCAACTAATTTAAGGAAAGGTAATCCAAGGTAAAGGATTCTAAGATTCATATAAATTATATTTACAAGGTCAAAATATTGATAGATCATTTCTTCTGAGCTTATGAATTAAACATGCGAAGTGATTGATTATTTTGATGCAATTGTTTTTGATATATCTCTAATTCCCACCCTATTCTACGAATAACATCAGAATGATAGACTGTGAGGTCCACTTCAAATCCCTTTGGAACCCGCCTTTTTATGTTATTTTAGACCCAACTACAGAGCTGTGGGGTCTTTTTAGGTGTGGTGATTGCTTATACAACTTTAACTAGAAGATTTAATAGAAATTCTACGAGCTAAGGTTTCAGAGATTTTTTCTAAAGATGGCACAAGTAGAGATAAGAGTGAATAAAGTAATACTCTATTACACAACCAGATAAAGCTTTGGCAACAAGACAAGCACACTGTGAGCGGAAAATGTAAGAAAATATGAAAAATAATTTTTTTTTTTTTTGCAGTTTATTTCTTGAGTTTAGAACATGACCAAAATTCCTATTCCTATCGGGACTTTTTTGTTGTTCTTGATATATCAAAGATGAAAAGCAAAGTCAAAAGTGTCTTAGGTCTCATTTGTTTGCACTTAATAGAGGTCTGAATTTTAATTAGTCAGATCTTAATTATTACGTGTGTTTATTATTTTTACTTCACAATCACTTAATGGGTCTGAATAGGTCTGTATGATTAAGATCTATAACAGAGACTTAATTTCATTAAGATACTATCATCCATATTCATTATTAATTGCCGCCACACTACCTACCATTATCAACTACCACCATGCCGCCACCTCCACCACCACACCACCATCATCATCAATCATAGCAGCCACCATTATCGACTATCACCACCCACCATCTCCACCACTGGCGCCACCATCATTCAACCACAATCGACACTCATTCACCTCAACTACCACAACTAACTACCCCATCACCATCAATAACCACAGCCGACACTAGCAATCATTATAACCTACCACCACCCACCACCACCTTCCTCAGACACAACTACTACTACCACCCGCCATTATTAACTATCGCTACCCACTACCAATATCCTCAATCATACTCGCCATCATTACCAATCATCACTAGCTACTACCCTGAACCACCATCATCAACCAAAACTACTACCAATCACCGTCTCTAGTCATCATTCACCTGTTAGCCATCACCACCAACAACTATCATATTTTAAAAAATTATATATTTTATTGATAGAATATTAGATTAATTAGTATTTCATTTGAATTTTATATTTATTAATTTTTAAATAAAGATAAATCATATACATTCAGATGTTAGAAATCAAACAGTCTTAATCATTTAGTATTCAGATCTTAATACACAACTTAATATTCATTTGTGTATTCAGATTCAGATGTCTTAATCTTAATACACATCTTGATATTCATATGTGTATTCAGATTCAGATGTCTTAATCTTAATAAAACAAATAAGGCTCTGGATCTTTTGGATTGTGGTAAATATAACTTCTATAATTAGTTTGTTTCATCTATTAAAATGTGGGTAACAGAGGTAGAAATCAAATTCTCTAATATTTACAGTTAATGGCTTGAAGCTACTACAATCTCTTAGAAAACTAAAAGTCGTAAAGAAATGAAAAGGTAACACCTTACCGTCAAGTGGTGTTGATGCTTTTGACTATTTTTTTTTCCTGTCAAAATCTGTCTACAAGGTCGACATGATATAGAAGCAATAGGAAGTTGACTAAGTCGTATCCACGCTCGTAGAGTACGACCTTGCCAACTATCTCGGTCGTGCTCAAAGTCAAGTCAATGATGAGCTCGAACGACGAAAGACGGCCAATGGGGCAAAGAGGAAAAAGCAGGATCAATGGAGAACCTGCTGGTTAAAGACCACTGGACAAATGAGAATGCGAGGAGTATAAATAGAAGGAGAGAGAACAAAGCAGGGGGGACTCTCGAAAGAAGCAGGAGAATAGAAGAGAATCTCTAACAAGACTAAGAGCGGGGATTCCAGTAGCTGATAAGGAAAGATCTCAAAGTTAACTCAACTGGGATAGATCACATAAGTATCAATAGCATTATTCTCTTTATGTTGTTCTTACAAGCGTCAAACATTGCTCTAAAGATGTAAGCTTATCATTCATTACTTGATATCTACTTATAAACCAGAAAGAAGAGTGAAAACTCGATCTTGCATGATTATTGTGAGTTACTTCATCTAGATCTAAAGTTAATTATGTTTTCCTAGGATTAACCTTCTACTTCATTCAGTAAATCTCTCGCAAAGGTATTTATCATATTTTTTGGTAAAACAATTTGGCGCCGTCTGTGGGGATTTTCTAGCCAAATTTCTAGTTTCCTTTAGATCTAGGGCTAGCCAAAACACCACTCCCCGGCTGTCGTGGCCTCACCGCCACGAGGCACGCAACACCTTGTAAAAGTTGGAAGAAAATGGTCAAAGTAACCAACCCAGCCTGGGTCGGATCTCCGCCTAAAGTCGAGTTATACCCAGCGTCTTAGCCTAACCTGCACCTCACACAACGACTAGCACTTCTACTCCTAAGGAAGACGGTAGCTTGCTATGTGACCCCTCGAAAATCATGAACGCCATGCCTCATATTCGCACCTATATGCACTAGATGATTTGTGAACAAAGTTTGACATGTTTCCCTTGTTCACGCATATCGGACGGGTTCAGACTGGGACTCGGCTCCAATCACCCAACGAGCAATGTGCAAAACCAACATGCAAAAAGCCTAGACGTGGTTAACGGCGGGGCCCAGCGCGGTTACCAAGCCCAAACCACCAGTCGAGCACGAGATGAAGCGAGCAACAGCACAACGCCACCCCTCCTTTCGTCGACTTGCTGGACCGAGGTAAATTTCATTTAGATGTAACTTACCACGTTCTTTCGTCGATACGAAACAGGTATATAAGCATTCTCCAATAAAAGCAAAATTGAGCGAACTGGGACTCGCCATGAAACGCAACATTCTCCAATAAAAGCAAAATCAAGCAGGCGGGACTCGCCACGGTACACGCGTAAACGATATGATGACAAGTGACGCTCTCCTAGAAATGAAACAATGGGTTAGAAATTCGACCTCGCTCGAATCACACCCTTACGGCCAGCGGCCATCGCCATAAGAAAAGAAAGATCGACCTCGCTCGACTTAACAACGGGTTATAAATTTGACCTCGCTCGAATCACACCCAGGCCATCGGCCATCGCCATAAGAAAAGAAAGATCGACCTCGCTCGACTTAACAACGGGTTATAAATTCGACCTCGCTCGAATCACACCCTTACGGCCATCGGCCATCGCCATAAGAAAATAAAGATCGACCTCGCTCGACTTAACAACGGGTTATAAATTCGACCTCGCTCGAATCACACCCTTACGGCCATCGGCCATCGCCATAAGAAAATAAAGATCGACCTCGCTCGACTTAACAACGGGTTATAAATTCGACCTCGCTCGAATCACACCCTTACGGCCATCGGCCATCGCCATAAGAAAATAAAGATCGACCTCGCTCGACTTAACAACGGGTTATAAATTCGACCTCGCTCGAATCACACCCTTACGGTCATCGGCCATCGCCATAAGAAAAGAAAGATCGACCTCGCTCAACTTAACAACGGGTTATAAATTTGACCTCGCTCGAATCACACCCTTACGGCCATCGTCTCGAAGTTCAAACTGGTTAAGTCATCGCTCCTCATGTCGTCTACTCCACCCAGACCAATAAAGGGACTAGGTAGACGGAGAACTTCTCAAATGTATATATTGAACAAAGTACGTAACACTCTCCAAAGAAATGAACAAACAAAGCAATACACAACGTTTCGTCACACAACTCCACATTGCTACACTCCACTCACATTCGACCTCGCTTAAATTATTTACATTCGACCTCGCTCGAATTACTTATATTCGACCTCGCTCGGATTATTCACATTCGACCGTGCTCGAATTATTTACATTCAACCTCACTCGAATTGTTTACATTCGACCTCGTCCGACTTTACGATGGTTTACTATTTCGACTCAAACATAAAAGTTGGAACCAACCTCGCCCGAGATGGCAAATTTGAGGTCCCGAGTGACCTCATTCGGACTCACACGACGGACTCCCAACTAGAAGGATCAGGGACTCATCGCGGAGAAATTCGAAAATCAACGCAAATGCATGCATACGCAACAGGCGAAAGAGAGGGAAAAAGAAGAATAAAAAATGCATATAAATACAAAGGCAAAGCATTCGTTTCATTCAAATGTATGCGTGCCACAGCCGCGCCTTACAAGAGGCCAAAACAGGCCCCCTAGGAAAGAAATGAAAATAAACAAAGAACACAAAAAGAAACTAAAACAAAAACTAAGTATGAAAGCTACTGCAACACTTCACTCGGCGTCATCTCCACCGCCGCTCTTCCCATCATAGTAGTCAAGAGGCGCATCCTCAACATCGGCGCCCTCACCGACCTCTGGTGTCGCGGTGTCGTAGCCACAGTTGACACGAGCCTCACGCGCCTTCACCCGAGCATCTTCAAAGGCGGCCTTAGAAACACTCTGCGCTTCCCACAAACCCTTGTTTATATCCCGTTGGGCCTCAGCATAAACCCACAACTCATGCAAGTGGCGAGGGGCAGAAGCAAAGGCAGACTCAACCTGAGCCAACAAGCGCACCTTTTCGGCCTCGAGGGCCACGACCTGGTCTCCCTAACTCGAAGCTTCCCGATCAATCTCATTGATGCGCTCTTCGAGCCTGGCCTCCCTCAATGTGGTTGTCGCCCTCTCAAACTCCTGCTCGGACCTGAGGACGCGGATGGTGTCATCTAGCGTCGCTGCTCTCGCCAAAGCCGATTCTCGAGCACGTTCGACCTGCTCCAACACGACCACTTTTCTTCCAGGTCGGCCAACTTCTGCGCCCACTCCACACTAAGAGCATCCACCCTGACAGCACCCTGATCGAGTTCGGCTTGCAATGAACGTACCCTGGCCTGAAGGTCCTCACATTCCGCGACGACCCCTTTGCCCACCTCAAGCTCCTCGTTCTTAGCATGCAGCAACTCCTCCAACTCACTACACCTGCGAATGGACCGCATCAAATCCGCATCCCTCCTCTCCAACTCCTTCCTGGTAGACTGGGCGCCAACAGCAATTCACGGCATCTGTCACGATACCGCTGATATTTCTCGACCATCTTCAGAAAAATTTTGGCTCGTGTCTCAGCCCTACGAGCACTTTCAACCTCCATCATGTAATCCTGCGAAAAAGGAAGAAAGGGTCACAAAAAGTAAAAGGGTCACAAAGCGAAGACAGTAGGGGAACTTACCCTTAAACCCATCGCGGTTATACCACGCGAAAGTTGAGAATTGCTGATTGGTTGAAGAGCTCCACTCTCAGCAGCATAACAGAGAAGATCGAGTTGCGGCACCAACTCCATCATATCCCGCTACAGATTGAGGTCCGACGGTATCTCAAGAATACGGGAAGGCCCCTCAGCCATTACCACATTCCTGGTAAAACCCTCCTCAAACATCCTCACGTCCTCAGGGTCGAGGTCAGATTCAGTCTCATAGTCCTCGACTACGATGTTCTTCCCTCTCTCTTCAGCCGACGTAGGAGCACGATTTTGCTGGGATGATGAGGGTTTGCTATTAAGAACCGCGGCCACCTCGGGACCCCGTACCTCCGACGCGCTAGCCTCCCGAACGCCCTCTGCAGTTCTCTCCTCCGCCTCCTGGTCGGCCCCACCCTCGACCTCAAGAACCATTGAAGCGGGCTCGCCCCTCAAAGACGTCTCAGCAACAGGGGACTCATCCAAAATTATCCTCCGCCTCTTCGACGGGGTCTCCTCGCTGCCGACAAGGAAATATTCGCCAGACAAACGAACTGCTGGAACCGGAGTCTCTGGCCGGGGAGCAGCCTCCGAATGCACAGCTTCGGTCGCAGGCGCGTCCCGATTGACGGTTAGGTCCTCCGTGACGTCTCCCGTAGAAGTAACCGGCGTAGATCGGGCTGAGGCCGTCGGCTGGCGGAACGCTAGCGGGGGAGCCCTTGCCCTTCTTTGCCCTCTCTGATCTATCAGAACAACATGTAACTCCATGTGAGTACAAAGCATAATGCAAGACAAAAAGTACGATCATGGCGGGGACAAAACGACTTACTCACGGTTGGTCGGCACCCAAACCTCTCATGGAAGTGCGCCCACTCGTGAATCCCCACGGTGTGGGGCAGAACCGACGCCACCCATTCGCGGATGTCATCAACTAGCGTAGGAGGCGATCTCTCAGCTGCAATAAAAATAGCATGAGTAAACGACCAACGGCCTTCTAGGAAGATTAGAGATATAGGTAATTAATCGACTTAGCAGAAAGCGAAGAGCGAAGGAATACTTACGATCAAAATTCCACGTCTCGGGGAACCCGACGGGGTTAGATACCAAATGTTCCCTGCGAACGAAAAAGAAACTCTCCCAAAAACAGCGATTGGTCATATCCTCAATCTCGATCACCAGGCTCTTCGTGCTCCGATGACGGAGATGCAACATGGTCCCCCTTTGGAAGTGGGGAGTGAAGAGATGCATCATATGCCGGAGAGAAACACCACGACCGGCCAACTCAGCATATTTAGTAAGCATCAGAAAAATCTTGTATATCTACGGGGTGAGCTGAGTCGAGCACACTTCATAAAAATGGCAGAAGTCTGCAGCTAGCGAAGGAAGAGGGAGCGTATACCCAATGATGAAAGGGTACGCGTAGAAGGCACAATACCCGGTCGATGCAAGTGAACTATGTCACCTCCCGCAGGGACAAGTTCTATGTGCTCCGTGATCCTCCACTTAATCTTAAAGGCAGCCAATGCCACAACATCCATCACTCAGAGCGCCGGCGCAGGCTCATCCTTGGCGGGATGATCGAAGTCATTCCGTGGTTTCCCTGAGCGGGGCACCACCTCATCCACAATTGGAAAACTCTCGTCTTACACCAGATTTAACTCCTCCTCAAGGGAGGCGGCGGCATTCTCCGTCGCCGGAGCATTGACAGTAGGGTTGGGGTTCGAAGAAGAACTAGCCATTGCAAATAATGACGGAAATCGAGAGTGGGGGAGATGATAATAATAGTCACAAGGATTATTCACTCTCGGGAGGTATGAACAAGCAAAAGAAAGCGGGAAATCTCAAAGGGTTCTTCTTGAAACATTTTGGTTAATGTCATACCAAGATAAAAAGTCCCCTATTTATAGGTTCTGAAGCACCGCCTTTTTCAAAAAGTAACGGAAGGGGCATAGGAAACGAGGCGACGCTCACCACACAAACGTGCTTTATAATGACACCTGACGAATTAATGTCACTTCAACTGACAAACAGGTCTGACGATTCACTCGGAACGTCACGTATTCACCTCACTGAGGAATATGTGCCCGTCGCCCAAGGTCGACCTCGACATACGAGGCAACGAAGTCTGTTTGTCATACTCGTCCAAAGACGATCAAACGTTCAGATTTCAACGTTCGAAACAACCGAATTCGCCTATCGTGCTCGCCCAAAGGCGACCCCAACAGGCGGAGGGACTAACTGTATGGCTCAAAATCTATCTACAAGGTCGACATGATATAGAAGCAATAGGGAGTCGACTGAGTCGTATCGATGCTCGTAGAGTACGACCTTGCCAACTATCTCGGTCGTGCTCAAAGTCAAGTCAATGATGAGCTCGAACGGCGAAAAGACGGCCAATGGGGCAAAGAGGAAAAAGCAGGATCAATACCTGCTGGTTAAATACCACTGGAAAAATGAGAATGCGAGTAGTATAAATAGGAGGAGAGAGAACAAAGCAGGGGGGGACTCTCGGAAGAAGCATGAGAATAGAAGAGAATCTCTAACAAGACTAAGAGCGGGGATTCCAGTAACTGATGAGGAAAGATCTCACAGCTAATTCAACTGGTATAGATCACATAAGTATCAATAGCATTATTCTCTTTTTGTTGTTCTTACAAGCGTCAAACATTGCACTAAAGATGTAAGCTTATCGTTCATTACTTGATATCTACTTAAAAACCAGAAAGAAGAGTGAAAACTCGATCTTGCATGATTATTGTGAGTTACTTCATCTAGATCTAAAGTTAATTATGTTTGCCTAGGATTAACCCTCTACTTCATTCAGTAAATCTATCACAAAGATATTTATCATATTTTTGGTAAAATAATTTGGATGACTATTTGATGGATTGAGCAGTTCTTTTGGTCCTTCGTTGCACATCTTAGGATTGTATGGATCATAATCAGATCGAGGACTAAGTCGTGCAGAGTTGGGAGAGCAGAGTGACTTGGAAATCGTTAAGAGCGGCGTGGTCATGGTCAATTAGTAACTTCATGTGTTGAATAGCTCGGCAACCGGTCGTGGACGAGGACGAGCAGTAGAGTTAGAAATAACGGCTAGTTTTATATTGAGATCTACAGAGAGAATATTCCATTGAATATCCTCTCGTTTGTACTTTTTAGGGTTCTTAGGGAATATCGCATATAAATAAAAAGAAAGAGGACGAAAAAGGCATGTAAGATTCCATATGATAACAACACTTGTAAAAGGATAAACTCTCAGACAAAATACAAAGAACTACTTTTCACTAAGATTCATCCTTTTGGTGAACTATTCTATTATCTTTTCCATTAGATCCAAGAAAGTGCATAATATTCTATCATACCCGTGTCATTCATCATTGTCAGAGGAAGGAATCCTTCACCCTCTTCAATATTGGGTGAATCTTTCCCTCTATTTACATTTATTTTTATTTAATGTTATTTATTGCTTGCTTTTTCTACATAGCATAACATATGATCACATTTATTATCCACATCTCATTCTGTGTATAATATTGTTCGCATTATTCATTATAGATCTAGAATTATTAGTTCTAACTAGGATTGTCCCATCTTGATAAATCATTAATTAGTTTAACCAAGGATTAACTCATTTTTTATCAAACAAGGGGCTTTCATTTATGTATTTTGTTGACTGCTAAACACTATATAAGTTGTGCCATGAATGGTAATTTTGATGCAAAGCAGTTTGGGTGGACCTAGAGGACTTTGTTTTAGCACTGATCAAAGTTACTCTCACTCTTTCCCTTACTCATTTTAGAAATCATTGTTGAAAATAAGTTACAAACAAACATTTGATGAGAATTTTCTTATTTACCCCTAGGGGTGGCAATTTGAGCCTAAACCCATCTAACCCGCCCAGAGATTAATGGGTTGGACTGAAAATATTTTAGCTCATGGGTCAATTTGGGTTGAGCCCAAGTTAACCCATTATTTTTTATGACTCATTCTGATCCATTTAGCAGCCCAAATACAACCCATGAAACTCACCCAAAACAAAGGGATCTGAACCCAACTTATCTAGAAATTTACTTAGTTGCCCCAATTTTATAATTTTTTTATATTTTCTTCTTTTTTTCTTTTTTTCTGCACCTCCCACTCACCCACCATACCCCCTAACCCCACCCCCACTCCCACCCCACAGTGCGCAACCCCCTCAAATTTTTTTTTATACTTCTTTTTGTATTTTTAATTTTATNACCTACCCTTTACCCCCCACCCCACCCCCACCTGCAAAATATTTTTCAACTTACCCATTTTAAGGTAAAAAGATTTTTTAATGCAAGATGAGCATGGTTCAAAAATATGGGTCAAGTTGGGCGGGTTGGGTTATGACCCATTGTTTAGCCCATCTTGACCCATCCCATCTTAGCCCAAGTACACTTTGGGCTGGGTTGGGCAATGACCCATTTATTGACCTAACCCATCTTGACCCGCCCAAATTCAGCCCAACCCGCCCATTTGCCACCCCTAAATTACCCCATAGTTCAGGGGAAAGATCGATATGCCATTTCACTCTAATTTGTAAGATGATAATTGCTTAGGTTTGCTCATTATTTGCTTCTCAACACATGCTTTAGAATAGTTCACATAACCTGATAAATATTCTGCAACATAAATGAAAATTCTTTGTAGTATTCACAATCCAAGCTTTTATCGGTACGAGTTACAAAGCTCTATATATGGGTCTCAGTTCTGACATTGGGCGCACAACAATCATATTCTATGAATTATATATGTATCGATATATGGAGCACTCCGGACAATATCACTCCTAGTTCGAGTGATCATGAGTTCAAGAAGCCCACAGTCGTGGGAATGAGTCCAGACAGAAAGACATGGGCGTGTAGCGTGACAAAAATAAGATACCTCAAACTAATTAGGAGGAGCTAGTGAAGGAGCTGATTATTTCTTCTTTGTTATGCAGGCTATATCTCCCAACTCTCTGAATGAGCAAGCAGATGCCCAGGCCCAGCTAGAAAAAAAATCTTCAAAATCAAGCATAGGGTATTTAACTTGCTAGATTTGGATCTCAATTAAATATTTCACCATGAGGGAAAATATTTCTGTCAAGTGCATGGATCAGCTACATATACACATTTCTCTGATGTAAATTCTTGTGGACTGCTTTTTCAAAGGAAATATTTCATCTCGGTCAATAAATGTTACAATACAAAGTTGTGATAAATTCAAACACTTGATTGTAAAAGAAGTTACAATATGCAGGTACCTAGCTACAAAAGTTCCATATTTCTTCACAAAGGGGGCATCCTATATATGTAATATATATATATATATATATATATATATCAAACCCAGTTCAATGCATAGCCAACACCTTATTCTCTCCAAGTATTCTGGAATTAAGTTGTGAATGAAAAGTTGTCAGAAATGAACAAAATAGCTGCAGATATACGATTTTTCTTCCAAACAACTATTATTTTAAGTACCGTGCGAATACTGAATATTCTTATTTACATCCTCTTATACTATCTTGCTTTATTTGCATTCTAGAACTAGTGCCACTATTTTTCTTCCAATCTAATTTTGGCAATTTCTTTTAATTGATTGGTGTTTACTTGCTTTCTATAGGTTCTCCAAAACCTCTCCTCATGTTGTGTTTTTGGAATGACAAAGGCTATGATTACGGCCCCTTCAAATGATAAATTCAAATGTGTTTCTGATGTATTTGCAGATGCAAATGTTTTTATATATATTTTTTGCGTATCATGCTCCGTGATATAACGCCCTTTTGCACATCTATAGCAGATAAAACTATCCTATTATACATGTACATTGTAGTGTTTCACTTAAGTTTGCCCGTTTGCCACGTGTACAGATAAGTGTCATGTACTGCCCTTACGTGCTTTCATTTTTTCTTTGTATAGTTACACGTCAAAGCAAATGAGATCATAAAATGATCCATCCAATTTTGCAAATGAGATCATAAATTAATCAATCCAATTTCTACAATATTGGGCCCATATTAGCATGGGCCATTATCACCTAGTAAAATATAAGAGTATTTATTTCCTTTTATTCAAATTATAAATGGTTATACTGTACCATTTCTAAGGACAGCAGTTACTTTTATTACAAGGCAAATATCAATTAATTTTACAAAAGAAAGAGAGACAGACAAACACTAGAAGAGGATATCTTACATTTTCTTATTCAAAAGAGATTGTACAACTTATTGCTAAAAAGGATATTGTACAACTTATTGCTTTGACAATTCCCTAAAATAACATTCATAAACTAACATATTTACAAAGTAGTAAGGCATTTGAGACGGTGCCTTTTACCTCATTTGTGACTTATACAAAGATGTGCCATCTATCTCACATGTAAACGTAAGAGAAAACAGACGACAAATGATCTCCACCTACTATGCTTCTACTGGTTCATCTTCTTATGCTCTTGGTTTTCTTCTTTGGATCTCTGCTAGGAATAAGCACAGCAACTATCTTCGAGACTGTGAAGCAGACTTCAGCCACATAGATTTAGCAGTCCAAGGATTGTTGACATTATATATCAACTGCAGGAAAATTGGAAGGTAGAATGAAAAAGCTCTACCAAAACCAAACCTATAAGTGTAAACTAGAAACTCTTATACTCGGATAGAGTACCAGATGCTGATTGAAGCTTTCTGACCTGCATGCGGCTACAGTACTAGGAGCCACTAGCCAAAATGCAGTTACTGCTGCCTGAGCTACCCATAGCATAAGGTGTATCGCGGACAAGAAACTTGATAGTGCGGCCACCAACAAAATCCAGTATCTCAAGACACTCATGCAAATCTGCATCATTTACCAACATCACCCATTCCTCCTCATCATCAAGATACTTGAGTTGGAATGTCGCAGTCTGCAGTTTAAACCTCTTCGCAACCTCCTCGTAAAGTTGGAAGCACCCTGCTGAAGGCTCAAACTTAAATCGGGTGGTATCTTCTTTGTAAGTGGCTTTCACAGTAATTGTTGACCCACTATCGCCATAGTCCGCCTCAACTTTAGAATGCTTCCGTGCACCACGACTGCGGGAGCTTGATGAACTGCCGTTCATCATTGACTCAGACCCATTGGATGAATCTGTCATCGCTGAAGAACTGGCTTGGTTATGTTCAATGACCCCACCATCACCACCCATTTCATTATCTCCTTTCATCTTAGTGTCACCATCACCTCCAGCAGCTTTTGAATATGAGCACCGAGAAGTGAAATGACACTCAAAATTGTCCAACGTATCATTGTCCAACCCCCACCTCCTGCATCCTTCTTTTGCATGGAAAGAGCCCAATGATGCATTTCTGGAATCAGTTAATGGCATCGTCTGACTAGCAGGTCTAGATGACATTGTATCTAATGCTGCCAATTTGGGTTCATAACAAAATCCAGACACTGACTTATTTCCTTCCTTGAAAGAGCTAGTATTGATATGATTTGATTGGCCGAGCTGGTTCCCATCAACATAAGAGTCCTCTTCCATTTTCACCATAGAGTTTTCTTTGTCAATGCCTGAAGTTGAGGGTACAGCAGCATCCTGGAAAACAGAATTAGGATTTTTGACAGAGACATCTTTGCAGGGAAAAAATATGCTTCGCTGTGCATCAAAATCTTGGATGATAGAGCTAGCTGGAACGAGACCTCCAGTGGCTGGATCAAACTTCAATCCCCCTTCTACTCCTTGGACTGATTCAAGCACAGTTTGTATCTTTTTCAAAGACCGATTGACTTTGTTTATCTTCCGGGATGGCCATCTTGATATCCCATGTTGTCGACATATTCTTTTCAAGGTAGTTGGACACACTACAAAATACACACAGCGATGAACTTAAAAGACCACCTTTTGCAAGGCTATTAAATTATGCTTTCAACTTAAAGAAAAGCCAATATACTTTTTACTTTCCATTCCTGCTCATCCTTTTAAACTGTAACGTCTCTGCACACACTTAAGAATTTCACAAAAAAACAAATACTTCACAACTCTCATTTGTACTTACCAATTTTATTTTATTTTGGTTCGAATAAGCAACAAAGAGATGATACTTTTTTTGCAGATGGTAACACAATAACAAAGAGATAATATTGATGTAAAACATAATAGCATTGAGGAAATCTTGAGGCAAAAGTACATCCACAAAAGAAAGAACTTTATAGTATGTAAGAACTAAGGAAGTCAACCCAACTGAAACTAAGGTATTTATAATTGAGTTAATTATTAACTACCTTGACCTTGTCTTTCAATGCTTCGAGCATTTATTTTTCTCCATATAACCCACTATACAACTGCTGGAATACACTTATGTTCATGGACAAAATTGGATAAATCCAACCTATGCCAGGATAGTGAGAAATTCATGGTACTATATCGCATACTGCAATGGATCCCCGAATCTGTTTCTACTTACCAATTATTGAGGATTCAGCTTTCTTCTGCCTTCTTTTTGTTCTCCTTCATGTTATGCAGAACTTGTAACTTAAATGAAGCAGTTACATAAAATTCCAGACAATATACAAACAGTCAGCAGAAATAGCATGTCCTGCTTATTAGGGAAGGGTCTTGAATGGGCGAGGAAGAGGCCCAAATTCATGTTCGAGGACAAATAGAGGGAAAGATATTCAGTAGCATTGACTGTGTTTACACATAATCCTGCATTTGGACTAAGGATGAAATCTTCGTAAAGTTAATAGAGAATTTTTCTCAACGAACTGGTGAATCAGAAATTAACACCCAAAGGGAGGAGGAACTATTCACAGCAACAAATGAAGTAGTGATTTATAGGTATCCAGTATACTTGCAAATTAGTGGGACTGATACACTTGACAGAAACATGCTTACCGCCAATGCTTTTTGCAGCATCCTTTAGGCTTCCAGAGAAGTACTGCTGAAGAACACTTAAGCTAACATGTTTTTCTGCTGTACTTCGTTTTTTCTCCATCTGTCGTCTTGATCCAATCATTGTCTATAATAAGAGTTGCAAAAAAAAAACTTCAGTATAGATGATTTTAGAAAATAAACCAAAAACGGATTGAACACAGGTTGTTAGGGAACACAGAGAACAAGTGTCAAAGAAAGAGTGTGCTCAAAAGTGCAGTATGAATGTGGAGCATATCAAATGTTCTCACCTGATCACATTAAACCAAAGCCGATTGAAATTGAATACTCTAAAATAATCTAGTTGGATGTAGACTCGATAAATATTGCTAGTAAGATAATTGAGTGATATACCTGTTCACGAGAACCATCAGCTTGCATTCCAGCACTCTTTGAATCAGATACGCCTAAAGGAGCCACACTCACAGAATTTGAATTGCTGTCTAACGAGTGCTGAGAGTTCCTTCTAGACAATGTAATCGGCGGTGAATTGGGAGCAAATCCATCTTCTAATCCAAACGTAGCACCTTGTCCAACCAATTCTGCATCTGACACTGTTCTCAAACTTCTGCAGATTCTTTGCATGGTACCTGATAGGTTATTCAAGAGAAGTTGCTGCTCGGTACTTCCCTTCATACTGATAGGAAGAAAGAACTCCAATATGTAATCGCCATTTCCGGTGAATGTACTACGTAATCTTATAGCCACAGCAGCATTTAGACCAAACTTTCGTGCATGATGAACAAGTGGGTACTCGCTTATATGGTACTCCTTCACATCGGGGTAGAAGAAGGGGTGGTTAGATTGAAGAGCTTTCCCAACAATACCTTCACCTTCCTCGAGATAATGTTCCATACATGCATGTACAAATCCTTGCATTTCCTTGTCACTCACATAACAAGCTGTATCCTCAGCGCATAACACACATTTCTCATTTGAACTTGCATTACATCCTCTAGCAAGGACTCTTATGCTTCCATCTCCTTCTCCTTCAGTGACACTACAGGGAATCCACGTCAGAGCAAGAGGCAGCTTATGCGCATGGCAAACTGCTCGCAAAACATCTGTTATCTCAGCTAAAGCAGTTCTTTGGTTCTTTGAGAGACTCTGCAAGATGAGGAAACACAAATTATATCTAGAAAAAGGTGGTTAAAAGGTCTGATAACTGATTAGAAAAGAACTAAAATAAGAAAGAATCAACAACAACAACAACCCGGTATAATCCCACAAGTGGGGTCTAGGGAGGGTAGTGTGTACGCAGACCTTACCCTACCCTAGGGTAGAGAGGATGTTTCCAATAGCCCTCGACATCCTTCCCTCCAAGAACTCCCCACTTGCTCTTGGTGTGACTCGAACTCATAACCTCTTGGTTGGAAGTCCTCTTGGTTGGAATTGGAGGGTGCTTACCATCAGAGCAACCCATCTTGTCTCAATAAGAAACATGATTGGTGTGCAAATTGCATGTGCAATTAGCATTTTGAGTATACCTGAGAATGAAGTCGAGGAGGTGCAATACTCCTTAAATTCACAGCCTGCAGACGAGCACAAACTACAGGTTAGACCATCTTTTACCGTAAAACTAGAGATATACGAGAACACGAGCTCAAGAGGATAAAGCAAGAACAATATAAATGCAGAAAAAGCGCATATTGTGACATCATATCATAGCAGTTGTCTCAATTTTGTAACTTTTTTTACTGACTTACTTATAAACTGCCCCAATGTTTTCTGAGATGATTTTAGCATAAACCTTTGACATAGCAAATAATATAAAAGAAATATCTGATAGATGATCAACCAAAAAGCATATGTACTTGAAAAAAGTATAAAATAATTTATTTTGGTAGAGATAAAGTTGAAACAAGAACACCATAGTATCATATTTTTTAATAACCGAGGTGTCCGGAACAGCTGGCAGGCACCTCGACTAATTCCACAAGATACCTACTACTCCCACCACCAGCAAGTATCAGGTATCTTTCTCCACCAAGATGGGAAAAAACCACTTAGTGTTTTTGCCTCCGTTGGGATTTGAACCCGAGACGTTTCTCAACCCATTTCATTAACCACTAGGCCACACCCTCAAATGTAATACTATAGTATCATAAAACAACCAAGCAAGTTACTCATAAAGTTGCCTGGTTTGGTTTTATTCTCCTTTTTCCCTTTTTAGAGGTCCGTGGGTACCGGGGCAAGGGCAATAAATGGGGGCACAAAATCCCATATTTATCATGATATACAAAAGAATAAGTGACAAGCAAGTTGGTATTATCTCTTTGCTTATAAGTGATAAGTTATGATCCATAAGTGCAAATAGAATGTAATTCTGAAGGAATTACTGTTTACTAAAATTCAACAAAAGGAAGAATATCACATATTGTATAAAAAGATCTTGAACCGTTTGTAATTGGAAAATATATAACTAAACGAAAAACCAAATATTACTTCCTTTCTTCTTTATTTGATAACTGCGAAACGCCAAGGGCCAGTGGCGCAAAAATCGATGGATAATGGGCCCACTAATCAACCCTTCTCCACTTCAATACCAGGCTTGTGTTTGCGGTAGGGTTCAAACCCGTGACGTGCGCAAGAAATTTTACTTCCTTGGTCTAAGCAAGGTACAAAGATTGACGAGCTAAATAAACCATGAACACAACTCCCCACCCTCCTTTTTTGATTAAAAAAAGAACGACATGCTTAGCATCAAGAAATAGTAAAGCAAGTCAGCAACACAATAAATTGTTAAAACCTTCAAATAAGAGCTTTAATATCATAAATATGCTACAAAGTAACTTTTACTAATTTTTCACTCATATTTTCTTTTTATCATATCGCATTTGAACAAAATATAAACAACAAAAACATACTCAAAACAAAATCTACTATTTTCACTCATATTTTTCTCTCTTTGGAAAGAGCTGTAAAAGACAATTTGCAACTAGAGGTATAGATTGAACCAAAAACATAAATTACTTAAAGGCTACAATACAAAAGGGTTCATGACTCAAAGAAAGGAAAGTACCCCACCCCCACCCCACCCCACCCCAAAAAAAACAAGGAAAAAGATCTGCAAGAAAAGAGGAGGGAACCTGCAGAGCACGGCAAACATGATCCATTTCAAAATCAAAATTTGGTTTCTCCTTCATTGTTACGAGTTCAAGTACTGCACAGCATGGAGTTTCACAGGCATCATCCTCAAAGACAGGTAAAGCAATAGATCCACGAACTTCATGGTTAACAGCATATTGTACACGTAAATACTCAGCCTCCTTGTAGTACAGAACATTTGACGTCCACTCTGGAATTCTTGAACTAAACACCCGACCAGGAAGACCTGGAATCGATCCTGGTTTTGTTTCTGCATCAAAAGTGAACTTCCTGGAGACCTCTCGATAGCCAGAAAGTGCCTGATCAAGAAGATATGGCTGTTCACACGTGCTCAAGACATACTGATCCTTGTTCTTCATTGGAATCCAAACTTGAGCCAAAATTCCCGCACCAGATGACTCTTTAAACATTGCCAACGCCCTAAGCATTCTCTCAGCAAGTGGCTGAGAAGGTGACCTTACGATCATAGAGTTGCCAATATCAGCATCATCAGCCTGCTGGCTTGAATTTTTACTTCTTTTAGCTACCAAGCCAACCCCATCAGTTGAATCTACCACAAAATGCAACTGCTCATCATTTTGCCCAAACATCATTTTCTCTCCTCCACAAACAGTACTTCCCACCATATTGGCATCCATTGGAGGAAATGTTCCAGTATTTTGTTCTGTGTAACTCAATCCTTCAAACGGTGCATAACTTTGAGACATGGAATTAATTTGTGAAAATGCTGCATAAGAGGTAAACATCTGCTCTGCTGCACTAGGGCTAGTGCACCATCCAGTGTAAGCATCAAGATTCATAATCTCCACAACATTGTTGAATGAATCATCGACATTTGAAGACCTTGCACCAGCATCAAACGAGACAACACCCTCCATTTGACCTCTTGGAGAGGCCCAAAAACCAACTCCCCTTTCCATTTTAAACGAGAATAACCAAAAAATCTCCAATTAATTAACCAAATGCTAGAGAACGCTCAAATAACTCAAGCTATTACAGTCTTCCACTATTGGCATTCCCAGAATCCAATATCTGAAAATCAAGATCATCTAATTCCTCCCAAATCCACAATCCAACAACTTAAGAAACCTGCAATTATCCACATATAAATAATCTTTATTTTCCACATAAATAGTAATTTACATGCCAGACTATTTATACACCAAATTACAAGTAAAGAGACTAAGATGTAACTATATTCACTTATATCAAAAGGGTACAAACAAAGAGCAGTTTTTTGAGTAATGACCTTAGGGTTCAAGAACTTAACAGAAGAGCAGACAAAAGAGCAAACTTTGTTGAAGAAAATTCCAAGAAAGTACCAATCAATCAACAAATCAAACAAAAACTCACCGAAAGCCCAAAGCAAGGGCAGATACCCTATGTTTGGGAAATACTAGGAGGGTATATTATGAAATATCAAACAGAACCGACTTTGATTTTGGAACTCTGCTTGTATGTGCTGACAACAAAGCAAAGCTGCTGTACTACTTCAAACAAAATAGCGAATTCCAAGGAAGATGGGGAGATTAAAAAGAGGCACCAGCTTTTAGGGGGATGAGGTTAAGCTTTGGTGTGGTGTGGGGGGGG
>ML271037.1:0-51189 GCA_005239495.1 Nicotiana undulata
GTTAATATATTTGACTTCGACCGCTTTACACTATTTTAGAAGTGTAATTTGAGCGTATCAGTACAGAGTTAATTTACAAGGGAAGTGATTCAGTCGGGTGCTTTATCAAGATGGGTGTTGAGGTGCTAGCAAAGTCGTAAAGTTGATTATATTCGGGACCAAGCCAGAGTGGGTGACTCTCGGCAATGGTTCCAATGATTTCAAAGGTTTAAGAATGCAGTGTTTAAGGGTTTCAAGCCCGCAACATGGTTAAGAGTTTAGCTTTTGCAGCAGATCGTGATAGGAGGATCGGAGTGTTCCATGTTATCTTCGGCTTGCGATGCAGCATTAGAGGGTATGAGATGACCCGTGGGATTTGAGACGGCATGGTCTCGTGATATAAAGTCACTCAAGAGGAGAGTGTACTTGGGTTCACAATGTTTTGGATGAGGCTATTGTTATTTCTAAGTCAAGTAAAGGATAAATTAGAAGAAAATGGATTGGTTAGCCATGGTTGAAATGTCACATGTTGGTAGTGATCAGTTTCTTCAGCGTGATTAGGTTATACATGTGATTAGTCACAGTATGTGCTAAGCTTGTCGGTCGCCGTAATAGATTTTATTTGGAAGCATTCAAGTATGATGACCTGTCATGGGTAGGCGAATCCCAAAAGGATTATGGTGGTATAGACTACTACTTGAGGATTTGCATGTTCTGTGATTATGAGAATTCACTCGTGTGTTGTTGTGGTTCTCTTGAATTGAGGTAAGTAAAAGGTTTCTATATGATGACGTGTTCACCCTATTAGTGGTTCGGGAGTTATGATGGAATTCTTATGCTATTTCATATTGGCATATTAGGTGCAATAAGCAGTACGAAACTGAAAGTAAGGATCAAGGTTGCGGTTCGGTGTTGACAAGGATGTCATGAGCTCGGATGAGCAAGAAAAAGGGATTTGAATGTTTAGAGTAAGCTGATGTTGTCTTCAGCGTCACCCGAGATCGGTGTTTGGTGAATGAGGCTTTGCATCCTGGTTATGGATTCTTGATTTGTTTTACATCGTTAGTGTGACCGATGGCATGGATGTGCAGACTTGCTACCTTGTGTGGAAGGTCGTGGGAGCGAGACCACGGGAAGATTGTACAAGTGTGGCGTGTAGTCACTTAGTTGATTGAAGATTTAGACCAAGTATAAAGAATGTGATAATAATGCTTATTTGAGAGTCTATGCCTGGAGGGCTCTTGGTTCATTCGGTTGCGGAATGTGGGTGTTTGTTGCAGCTACGATGGTTGTTCTTGCGTGTTATGAGAAGAAGTGGGTTATTATGGACCCAGGTAAGGCTATTAGCCTAGTTCAGTGCGAGCATAATCGACTCGAGGTTTGTGGATGGGTTTAAATATGATTATGGGCTCCATATGAGTCAGATGAGTTCATTTCAGTATATCACTTCTCATGGAGGGGTATTAGAACATTAGGTGTTGTTCCATCCTCGTCCATCTCATGAAATATTATGATTGTGCTGTGTGAGTTGTGAAACGACTTGATAATTTCTTATCTGTTGAGGTTCCGCGCAGTGATGATGTTATGTGAGCAGGATGTCTCTTGAGATTCAGATCATATATTGCACCTCAATTGCGCTTGAGTTTTGTAGCGTATGGCTCTATCAGTCTCCCCAGGATGGTGTAATGCACTTAGCGTGCTTGTGACCGATATTCGATATTTTGTGATAATGAGAAATATAGCTCGGTGTGTATCTCCTTATGTGAATTTCATGTGTGGATCGGGTGGAACGCCACCACGGGTATGTTATTTGGATCGGGTTGCTCGCCGCAACAGTGTGATGTTGAGTACGGTTCCTTATATCTATTTTCTGGTGTTTTGTTTCCCATTTTCTAAGGGAGGTTTGTAGCATCTTTTCGATAGTCTAATTAATTGCGTGAGTTGAGTAGTTCCTTTCATAGTTCGTTTTATTTATGTATCACGTTCGAGTTGTGGCCTATTGGCACGTTGTGGCATCATATGAGACTGTTGGTCATGTATGGGGTGACTTGTTGCCTGAGCGGTTCATACCGGGTGAGACGGGATTATTGGATCAGGGATCAGTGCGATATGATTATGGGAAGTATATTAAAGAACAAATATCATTATTTGGTTCATAATGAGGTGATGATTCTAGTCAAGAGGAGAGATTCAATAATTGGTTAACTCTGCAGTTGGGTATGAATTTCTACACATCTCCTCTGTTGTGGTGGCATCGTAAGCGTTATAGCAGGACCTATATATATGTCATGAGGTGCATTGGGAGCATCAGATTCGTGGAATTTTGGCTATTAAGATCAAGGAATGTCATTTTGGTTAGACGATGGATTACTCGGTGTATGGTTCTAATCCAGTAAAGGTGTTCATTCATGATCTGATACACCGTGTGGTGATTAATTCGGTGTTCATATATTAGAAATAGGCCTGGCAGAGAATTTCGGGTGTTGGAACTGGGTTCCGAGCTTATTGTATGGATAAAAGAGGATATCTCCAGATTTGATCGAGCTAATGTACTCAACTGAGTGGTGGTAGCACATGTAGGTGTACGAAGTGTTAAACAGTGATTTCAGACAACCCCAGAGCAGTCCTTAGCACGTTCGAGGACGCACGTATGTTTAAGTGGGAGAGAATATAACGACCCGACCGGTTGTTTTGAGCTCTAGCTCGTCGTTCGCAAATTTGAGGCCATGAGCAGCTTCATTTCAGGTATTATGACTCATAGGCGTGGTCAGAAATGAATTTCGGGAAGTTCGGAGTCAATTTGGAAAGAAAACTCTCATTTCGGAAGCCTTAAGTTGGGAGAATTGACTAAGATTGGATTTTTGAGTAAACAGCCTCAAAATCAGGATTCGAAGGTTCCAGCAGGTTCGTATGATGATTTCAGACTTGGGCGTATGTTCGGATCAGGTTTTGGATAACCCGGGAGCATTTCGACGTATATTGTGGAAGTTGGCATTTTAGAAGAAATTTCATAAGTTTGGGTTGAAGTGCATTTCAGTGATATTGATGTCCGTTTGGGGTTCCGAGTCTGGGAATAGCTTCGTATAGTGATTCTGGTGTTATGAGCTCGATCGGAAGTAAATTCGGCGGTCTGTAGGTCATTATGGAGTCATTTGGCTAAAGCTAGAAATTTGAAGCTTTTTAAGAAGTCCAACAAGAAGTGGAAATTTTGATATCGGAGTCGGATTCTGATTCCGAAAGCTAGAGCAGGTCCGTAGTTTTGAATGTGACTTATGTCCAAAATTTGGGGTCAATCAGACATAATTTGATAGGTTTCGGCATCGAATGTAGAAGTTGGAAATTTCAAATTTCATAAAGATTGAATTGAGTTGGGGTCCATTGTTTCGATGTTATTAGATGTGATTTGAGGGCTTGAGCAGGTCCTTGTGATGTTATGGGACTGAGTCGTGTGATTTGGCAGGTCCTGGGAGCCTCGGGTGTGTTTCGGGGTGGTTTCGGGTCAAATTTGGGTGAAAAGCTGTTGTTGGTTTGTTGTGTCTGGTTTCCTTCTTCGCGAACGCGAAGGGAGTCCCGCGTCTGCGAACAGGAAAGTTGGGGGCTGCTGGACTTTGGCCTTCGCAAACGCGTAGTGGTGGTCGCGAACGCGGAAGGGTCGGCTGAGTCTACTACGCGAACGCGAGTCATGTATGCGAAAGCGTAGAAGAAATTTGGGAGCTGGGCCAAGGGGCCGTTTGTCCTATACGAACATGAAGAAAGGAGTGCGAACGCGAAGGTATAGGGAAGCTGACCTTTGCGAACGCGTTCGGAGGATCGCGAACGCGTAGAGCAATTTTTATGGGCCTGTGTTTGGCCATTTCTTCTCATTTTTCTCTTGGTTGGGCGATTTTTGGAGAGCTTCAAGTGGGGATTTTCGTCATCTACGTCAAGGTAAGTTGTTTCTACTCATTACAAGTTAAATACAAGGTTTGTATATAGATTTGGTCATGGAAATTAGTAGAAAAATTGGGGTTTTTTGAAGAAAGACCTAGAATGTGTATTTTTGGATTTTGACCACGAATTTGGGCATGAAGTTGAAAGAGAATTATATATTTGAATTCGTAAAGTTATGGGTAATCTTTATATTTGAAATTTTTTGGAATCCGGGGACGTGGGCCAGAGGGCAATTTTGTCAACTTTCCGCGCGGAGTTGGGAATTTATAGAAATTGAATTGTTATAAGTGTTAGAGTATATTTTCAATGGTTGCCCGTTATTTGGATAGTTTTGGGGCGTTGTGCATCAATTTGAGTCATCGGAAGGGCTTGGAAGCCGGTTATGAGTCTTCAGAGCGAGGTAAGTCTCCTTCTAACCTTGTAAGAGGGAATTATCTCCATAGGTGAAATAATTAAATATGTGCTACTATTTGTGGGGGCTACGTACGCACGAGGTGACGGGAGTCCATGCGTAGCTACTATTATGCTTATATCCGGGAGTCTAGGACCCAAAAGCATGTTTTATTTTCCGTACTTGTATCTTTACTGACGAATTTAAAAATGTTTAAACCTTATCGAACTTGACAAATGAATTTCTAGAAAAGATTTAAATGCTATCCTTGTGGCCATTAAAAGAGAAATTTTCATTACTTGGGCAATTGTTTTCCCGATATAGTCGGGGTGGACTGTTTGAATGTGTATGCTTATGTGTGACCGCTTCAGAATTTATATTCCGCGAGCGGGATGATTTCTTCCACTACTCTCATGGGAGCGGGTCGTCCGCCACGGCAGGTTAATAGATGCATCTATGGTTCGAGTCGTTCGACCCTTCGACAGTGTACATTTATTTATTGTTGGTTCGAGCCGTTCGACCCTCAGCATTTCTTGCGCATGATATTTGCTAAATACCATCTGTGATTTGAACTGTTAAATTGCCTTAAGATGTAAATTGCTAATTGAAATGACAGAAACTTGGATTTATAAATTTATGGAAAAAGTTGTCATTTCCTGTTGTTATTTATTATTTGATTTTTAATATCCATGTTCGACATCACACTTGATTATATAAATTTGACCTCAAAGTCGACCTCTCGTCACTACCTCTTCGAGGTTAGGCGGGATACTTACTGGGTACACGTTATTTTCGTACTCATACTACACTTGTTGTGCATTTTGTTGCACAGGTACATGTATATCTAGTGGCCCCGCTTTGCACCGTAGCATGGTTGATATGGGGACTTAGGTGAGTTGCACTTCTCGAGACGACCCGCAGCCAGCAGAGTCTCCTTCAGAGTACTGTATTTTCTTTTCTGTCCAATTTGTATTCTGGACAGTTATAGTATTACATTGTTTCCTAGAAATTGCTCGTGCACTTGTGAAACCGGGTTCTGGGATGATTTTGGGATGTATTTATTAAATGGATTGTTAAACCATCGTTATTTACTCAGCAGATTTTAATTGATTATTATGTAATGAAATGAAAAGTAACGATTTCAAAATACTAAAATAGGAATTTAAATTAACTATTTAATTATTGGCTTGCCTGACAGTGGTGTCCGGCGCCATCACGACCTCAATGAATTTTGGGTCGTGACATGCGGGACAGGGCTTAGTCCCATGCAGATGAAGCCAGAGATTAGCCTTATGTAGGAAAATAAAATAAATAGCAGATGGTAGCAGGATTTTTCTTAGTTGGTAGTAGATTTTAGTATTGCGGTTATTATGAAGATTGTGACTTCGAGGCCTGCGTATTCTCGTTCTTGCAACCAAAGAAAAATTGTGAGTTCTGTAAAGGGGGAGGTCGGTTCGTGCCTACGTCGACTTTCTCGACTCGACTTGTTTGGCCTGAAGATCTTGTTCAAATCATTGGGGTAGCGTTTGCTAAACAGAGCTATTTTTGCATGCATAATTTTCGAAGACATAGTAAAATATATTTTAAGAAATTTAGATGAACCAGTGGCCGTGACAAGATCCAAGACATTGCAACCTACTTGCTATGGAATTTTGAGGGTCCTCCTCAAAATTCTGCCCCAGTTAGTTGGATTGACATCTCTGACTGTTGTACATGCTGCGATCGGCTGAACTTGCTTCGAAATTTTGAGGGTCCTCCTCAAAAATCTGCCCAGTTTTTGATTGTGGGGGAAAATACGATTTTTATCGAATTGTGACCGAACCTATAGGGCTGCCTACGTATCCCCTCTTAAACAGGAATCGGGTCTAGCATAGTTCAATTTACATCATATGAGGAAAGCATAAAGAGTTACACATAGTATCGCTTGATTGCATCTGAGTTGATCGATTTTGGCCATACTTCTCCGTCCATTTCTGCAAGTATAAGATCTCCTCTTGTCAAGACTCTATGAACCATGTACAGACCCTGCCAATTGGGAGAGAATTTCCCTTTGGCTTCATCTTGATGCGGAAAGATATTCTTCAACACCAGTTGCCTTGGTGTGAACTGTCTCGGCTTGACTCTTTTGTTGAAGGCTCTGGACATTCTGTTCTGGTAGAGTTGCCGATGACATATTGTGTTCATCCTCTTTCCGTCTATGAGGGCTAGCTGCTCATAACGGCTCCTTATCCATTCAGCGTCGTTGAGCTCAGCTTCTTTTTGATTCTCAAGGAAGGGATCTCCACTTCGGCATGAATAACAACCTCTGTACCATAAACCAGCAAGTAAGGAGTTGCCTCGGTTGATGTGCAGACTGTGGTGCGGTATCCCGGTAGGGAAAATGGTAGCTTCTCGTGCCACTGTTTATTATTTTCTACCATCTTTCCCAGTATCTTCTTGATATTCTTGTTGGTGGCTTCTACAGCTCCGTTCATCTGAGGTCTATAGGCTGTGGATTTCTTGTGCTTGATTTTGAAAGTCTCGCACATGGCCTTCATCAAGTCACTGTTGAGATTGGAAGCATTGTCAGTGATGATTGATTTTGGAACTCCAAACCGACAAACAATCCGGTCTAGAACAAAGTCTGCCACGACTTTCTTAGTTACTGCTTTGTAAGATTCTGCTTCGACCCACTTGGTGAAGTAATCAATAGCTACCAAGATGAACCTATGACCATTGGAGGCGGTAGGCTCAATCGGACCAATGACATCCATTCCCCAAGCGGCGAATGGACAAGGTGAGCTAGTTGCATTGAGCTCATTTGGTGGTACTTTTATCATATCTACATGTACCTGACATTGGTAGCATTTCCGGACATACTGGATGCAGCCTGTCTCCATGGTCATCCAGAAATAACCGGCCCTAAGTATCTTTTTGGCCAAGACAAAGCCATTCATATGCGGGCCGCAGGTTCCGACATGTATCTCCTCAAGTAGTTTAGAAGCTTCTCTTGCGTCGACACATCTCAACAATCCCAAATTAGGAGTTCTTCTGTACAGGGTTCCTCCGATGTGGAAGAAACTGTTGGACAACCTCCGTAGCGTACGTTTCTGGGTATGATTTGCATGCTCTGGGTATTCTCCTTTTGCCAAGTATTCCTTGATGTCGTGGAACCAAGGTTTCCCGTATGTTTCCTCTTCAACATGAGCAAAATATGCCGGCTGGCTATGGATCCTTACTGGGATAGGACCAATGAACTTCTTGTTTGGATGTTGTATCATGGATGACAAAGTGGCCAATGCATCGACAAACTCGTTCTGAATTCTGGGAACATGCCAAAATTCTGTCTTTGTGAACCCCTTTCTCAATTCTTGCACATGGTGCAGATATGGCAAGATCTTGGAATTCTTGGTGCCCCACTCTCCTTGTACTTGGTGCACAAGTAAATCTGAATCACCGATTACCAGGAGCTCCTGAATATTCATGCTGATGGCCATGTTGAGCCCTATTATGCAAGCTTCATATTTGCCATGTTGTTGGTTCAAGGAAATCTGAGTTTAGCAGATACCGGATAATGTCGGCCAGTTTCCGATACCAAAACAGCTCCGATGCCGACTCCTTTGAAATTTGCTGCTCCTTTAAAGAACATCCTCCAACCGTCATAGGATTCAACAATGTCTTCTCCTATAAATAGCACCTCTTCATTGGGAAAATATGTTTTCAGGGGTTTGTATTCTCCTCCCACAGGATTCTCAGCAAGATGGTCTGCCAGTGCCTGTCCCTTGACTGCTTTCTAAGTCACATAAACAATATCGAACTCACTCAGCAGGATTTTCCACTTAGCTAGCTTGCCAGTGGGCATGGGCTTCTGAAAGATATACTTCAAGGGATCCATTCTCTATATGAGGTATGTTGTGTAAGCACAGAAGTAATGCCTCAGCTTTTGAGCTATCCATGTCAGAGCGCAACATGTACGTTCCAGCAGAGAGTACCGCGCTTCATATGGAGTGAACGTCTTACTCAGATAATAGATAGCTTGTTCCTTTCTTCCTTTCTCGTCATGCTTCCCCAGAACGCAGCCAAAGGCTCCATCTAGCACTGCAAGGTAGAGTAGCAAGGGTCTACCTGGCTCTGGCGGGACCAAAGTTGGTGGCGTTGATAGGTACTCCTTGATTCTGTTGAAGGCCTTTTGACAATCCTCGGTCCAACTGGTTGCAGCATCTTTCTTTAACATCTTGAAGATTGGTTCACATATGACTGTGGATTGGGCTATGAACCGGCTGATATAATTTAGTTGTCCTAGAAAGCTCATTACATCCTTCTTACTCTTCGGCGATGGCAGCTCCTGGATGACTTTGACCTTTGAGGGATCCAGTTCTATCCCTCGGCGGCTGACAATGAACCCGAGTAACTTTCTAGCAGGAACCCCGAATGCACATTTTGTGGGATTCAGTTTCAGGTTGTATTTCCGCAGTCTGTCGAAGAACTTCCTCAAATCTTCTATATGATCTGTGGTTTTCTTGGATTTAATGATAACATCGTCAACATATACCTCGATCTCCTTATGTATCATATCATGAAAGATGGTAGTCATGGCCCTCATGCAGGTGGCCCCAGCATTCTTCAGGCCGAATGGAATCATTTTATAACAGTACATTCCCCATGGCGTAATGAAAGTTGTTTTCTCAGAGTCCTCCTCGTCCATCCAGATCTGATGGTAACCGGCGAAACAATCCACAAATGACTGGAGTTCATGTTTGGTGCAATTATCGATCAGGATGTGTATGTTTGGAAGGGGGAAATCATCCTTTGGACTGGTTCGGTTGAGATCCCGATAATCGACACAAACCTTGACATTTCCATCCTTCTTCGGTACTGTCACGATGTTGGCTAACCATGTTTGGTATGCAACCACCCTGAGGACCTTGGCGTTGATTTGTTTGGTGACCTCTTCCCTTGATTTTCAGACTCATATCAGGCTTAAATTTCCGGAGCTTTTGCTTCACTGGCGGGCACATTGGATTGGTGGGCAACTTGTGGGCCACGATAGATGTACTTAGTCTGGTCATATCATCGTATGACCATGCAAATATGTCCTCATATTCTTTCAAGAATTGTGTGTATTCGTCTTTCTCTGACGGCGACAAGTGGATGCTGATGCGAGTTTCTTTGACAGTCTCTGAATCTCCCAAGTTGATTACCTCAGTTTCGTCCAGATTGGACTTAGGCTTGTTCTCAAAGTCCTCTACTTCTCTGAAAATTTCCTCATGTATGCTATCTTCTTCTTCTAAATCACTGTACTTTTGTTGCGTTGTCTCATTGCATGTCATAGTCATTGGTTCATCAAGACAGTAAATAGTAATGTTGTATAAATAAAGATATGAGAGGGAAAATGGTAATAGTAAATATTGATTCATTGAAACATAAAAACGATTTTCAATAATTTAAACAAGCATGTTGTAACACTGGAGATTTTATTTAAAACAGAAATGCAAAAGGAAATTATTTTAGAAAGCAAACATAAATAATGTTGTTCAGCCTTGCTACCCTGGGACTCGTCAGGCCCTGGATGTTCTGATAGTCCAATTTCTGAGGAATGATCCCTTGCTCACAGCTTGGATGGTAGGGCCTTCCTCCTCCTCCTCAACAATCACACAACATTCCATATCCTCGTCTTCCAGGAATAGGTTCCTTAAGGCTGCTAATGCTTCCTCCTCCTCTGATCCCCATATGACGTCGGCTTGTTGGAAAGTCTACTCCAGATGCGGTATAGGCTGCTCCAATGAATAGTAAGGTCGCGCCATGGTGGCGAGCAGTCATTGTACTCTTGCCAAGTGTACTGATATCCCAGGACAAAAGTAGTGCCATGATGCTTCAGCTGTATCGTCTTGGAAATGCCCTGAAGATTCTTTCTGAGACCCTTGCTAGGTTCATATCTGCTCCAATTCATCATGCTGTCTATCTTGTTATCCCAGCACTTATCTTTATCGATAGCATTGACCCGCTCGATGTGATGATAAAAATCTCCACCAAGCCTTCTTCTACCCTCAACTACCGGGATAGTCTGGCGGTTGTATATGGGGTTGCTCCCATCTCCATGGATAATTACCTCCTGGTGGTTCCACTCAAATTTTACCGCCTGATGTAAAGTTGATGTCGCCGCTCCAGCAGCATGTATCCATGGTCGTCCTAATAACAGATTGTAGGACGTGGATATGTCTAACACCTGAAATTCGACATCAAACCATGTAGGCCCCATATGTAGACAGAGATTGATTTCTCCAATGGTGGCCCTCTGAGACCCGTCGAACGCCTTCACATTCATGGCTCCCTTTCGTATTTAGTATTGTCCTTTGCCCAACCTCTTTAGTGTTGTCAATGGGCAAATATTAAGGTTGGACCCTCCATCGATCAGAACCCTGGTAATGAAGTAATCCTCACATTGCACGGTAATGTGCAGTGCCATGCTATGACTCAAACCTTCAGGTGGCAGTTCATCTTCGTGAAAAGTGATCTTGTGACTTTCTAATACCTGCCCCACCATGTTAGCCATCTCTCCGTTTGTGATGTTATTAGTCACATAAGCTTCGTTCAATACTTTCATCAGAGCACTCATATGTGCTTCCAAATTCTGCAGCAATGACAAGATAGATATCTGGGCCGGAGTCTTGTTCAAATGATCTATGACTGAATATTCCCTGGCTTTCACCTTCCTCCAGAGGTCATCCGGGCTTGTTTCAATGACAGGGGGGGTCTGTTAGAAGCCTGTTTGCTGGACTCTCCCAAGTGTTCAGGTGTGTAGACCCTTCCGGTCCTAGTCATCCCTTGTACAATGCCAGCTTCTTCTATCTTGGTCTTTCCTCTTCTTCTAGCTTCAGCTACGTAATCCAGGGGCACAACCTTAATGTTGAAAGGCGGCGTGGTGGATACTGTCACTGTAAGTAGTGTGGCTACCCTTACTTCAAATGGAATAGGTTTCGTGGCAGGTGGCACTACTTCAACCTCAAATGGAACAAGTGTGTCTGCAGGTGGTGCTATTTCAAACTCGAACGGGACTGATGTGGTTACCTCAACCTCTCCTGGCGGTTGTATCTGTACTATAATGGGATTGAGTGTAACTGCTGGCTTCTTGGGATCATCACTTTCTTTGATTAACCCGATTGATCCCTCTAGGTCCCATTCTTCATCCATTTCTATCACATTGAGCCTTCACCCCTGTGATCTAGGAGGGGGTTATTGCGAATATTAGGAGCAGCCTCCTTTGCCTGGATGATTTTATTGTCGATCAAAGCCTGGATTTTGTCCTTCAACGAGCGGCATTCATCAATGGTATGTCCATTCATGCCTGACTGGTATGCAAAAGTTTTGTTTGGATTGACACATCAAGATGGATTATTTGTGGCTACAGCAGGGATGGGAGTGACGTAACCAACAGTTTTCAACCTTTCATACAACTAGTAAATGGGCACGACAATGACAGTATACTGTTTGGGTGACCTGCGGTCAAAGTTAGGTCGAGGTCTTGGGAAGTTCTGGCTAGTTGGAGGTGACTGAAAATGAGACGGTTGGGAGTTGTATGTGTGATAGGCAGTGGCTGGTTGGGAATATCTGGGAGATGTGGATTTTTTTTTGGTAGGAAAGATAGAAATTATATTAATTAAACTGATGCATACAAAGACGGATGGTGCTCAGGTTGCACCCTATTACTGCTACTAGTAGTTATAATAGTAATATTACAAGTTAAACTAAGATTGCTAAGATCTGTACTACCAGTTACAGCTGGTAGCATGAGGGGGTTGCTGACTTGTTGTAGATTTGTTGTGGCCGATTCATTTCCATTTGGACTTGGCAGTGGGATGGCATGCAAAATGGGTAGTCCCTGTTTGTCATTTGCCCAACTTTCTACTGCAAAAGGTGGCGGGTGATCAAAAACTTGTAGGTGAAAACTTCCTTCCAAAAAACTGCCTGCACTTGCTAGGTTATGTGTTAATCTATTATGTTCTCCGTATGCATGACTAACTATTTGATCATGGAGAATCATGAGGAGGTGCCTGCAATCATGTACGAGATTAGCCAAGTGTAAACTATTAATGTGTAGTAGTGTGATTACCTTTTTGGCGTCCACTTCTACTTGGAGCGGAATGAGATTATTTTCTTTTTCTAGAATGAGCCCCTGAAGTAGAGCATATAGTTCAGTTGCCAAAATAGGTAGTTTGGGTAAGTTGCCTATAAATCCTTTTATCCATTCTCCAGTATGATTTCTTATTATACCCCCAATACTGTTTGTGGGAGAGCGGTTCCTTGCCCCATCCGTATTAAGCTTGTATAAGTTAGGTTTGGTAGGTATCCATTTTAAAGGAACCCTAGTTCTTTTTAGGGGTGTTGTTGTGGGATTTGCTAAGTAACAATATTATGTTGCTAGTTGTGTGGTAGTACTGATGTTAATAAGTCTGTTTTTATTTTCGTAGATATTTTTATTACTAGTAGTCCAGATATTCCAAAGGCTTAAGGATAAATAGGTCTTGGGATTAACTTTATAAGGGAACTGTGTAAGATGGTAATATATTAGGGGTTTGAGACAATCTTTAGGATTGGGATAATTTGTCAGATTTGTGATATGATGTTCCAATCCAATATTTTCCCAGTAGATTTTTGTGTTGGTGCAATCCAGAAAAAGATGTTTGCTTGATTCCTCACCTTGATGACAAAAAGTGCAAGTACTATTAGTAATTATATTTCGTGTTTGGAGGTGTTGCAATGTTTGGAATCTATTATGGCTAAGCAACCAAATAAAATATTTTATTTTTGGATGGATTGGTAGTTTCCATATCCATCCGAACTCATCGTTTGAGGCATGGTTCACAGCAAGTTGGTGACTAAGAGTTTGGTACATTGATTTAACAGTGAAGTTGCCATGACTAGTTAAACCCCAACATATTCTATCAAGATTACTATTATAATTAGATATATATATTGAGCAGTGATGGTATCTTTGATATCATTAGATAAGTCAAAGGAATTAGAGACCAGTTCCAGCCATTAGTAGTGTGGATGGAACTTAATTTAAAATTTTGTGTGTCCCTTGTTAGCGGGCCACTGATAAGTGATCTTACTGTTATTCCTTTTTTTATCCAACAATTCGTCCACAATTGAATCTGAGCACCTGTTCCTATCTGCCATTGTAGTCCTAATTGGCAATGTTTCCAGCCTTTCAGAATGTTACGCCAAGTAGCAGAGTAATATGTAGATGGTTGTTTGTAAAGGAATTTTTTAATTAAAAACTTGGCCCATAAGGTGTTTGGTGAATGAAAAGCCCTCCATGCTAACCCTGCCAATAAGGCATTGTTTTTATGTTTAAGACTTTGGATACCCAAACCCCCTTCTTTAACAGGTCTGGTAATTTTTTTCCATTTTAAAAGATGTAATTTCTATTTGGAGGAAGTTGTCCCCCATAAGAAATTTCTCTGATATTTCTCCACTTTGTTGATGATGGATGATGGAATGTTAATGTATTGCATAACATGATTAGGTAAATTGTTTAATGTAGACTTAACTAGGGTGACTCTCCTTGCCATGGTTAAGAAATTGGTCTTCCATCCTGCTAACCTAGATCTAAAATTATCAAGTATAAACTGGAAATCACTAGTCTTAGGCCTTTTATGAAAGATAGGAAATCCTAGATATTTACCAAAATTGGATCCTTCCGTGATTTGAAAGCAGCTTAGGGCTAAGTTTTTGTCCTGCGTTGGGCAATTATTAGAGAAAAAGATCTTATATTTTTCAAAATTAATTTTCTGACTAGAAACTCTTGTAAAGAGATTTATTACGTCTATAATAGCGTAGCAACTTTTAGAAGTTGTTTTTGAGAACAAAAGTATGTCGTCGGAAAAGAAGAGGTGTGACAACTTTGGACCTTTTTGTGAAATATTAACAGGTTGCCATTGCAAACAATCTACCGAAAGGTTGATACATCTGGAGAACATTTCCAGACACATAATAAAAAGATATGGAGATAAAGGATCCCCTTGTCTAATACCTCGTGTATGAGTGAAATAGGGAGTATGTGACCCATTTATGAGTATTGAGGTAGATGTAGTAGTAACACATAACATTATTAAATTTATCATAGGCTTAGGAATGCCAAAGTAAAGCAAAGCAGTTCTAATGAAAGACCATTCCAGTCTATCAAAAGTCTTTTCCAAATCAAGTTTTAATAGCATATAACTCATCTTTCCTTTCATATGATTAAAGTGATTTAATACTTCTTGCACTATTATGGCATTATCATAGGCCTTTTTACCCTGTTGAAAACTAGTTTGTGTTGGACCTGTGATGGAGTGAAGTATGGGCTTAAGCCTATTGACAATGATTTTTGTTATTTAGAAAAGGTAGAATTGTCTGAGAATTGAAAATTTCATGGCAAAAATTCCTGACCTTATTTCCTAGTACATGCCAATATTTTTGGAAGAAGAAAGGGTGTAGCACATCTGGCCCAGGACCCTTATAGGGTTGAAAACTACTTAGAATTTTGTTAATTTCACTATCTTGCAGTGGCTCGACTAGGGTAGTTAGGGCATCCTTATTAATAGGGCATATAGGTTCTACCTCAGAGAATATATTGGAGTGTGTGTGTTCCGTCATAAATAGGTTAATATAAAACTTCTGGATAATATTATTAATGTCAATTTGGTCATGAAACCAATTTCCCACAGAGTCTTTTAAGGAAATTATCCTATTTCTCCCCCGTTTGTGAAGTGTAGACATATGAAAAAATTTAGTGGTTGTTCTTCCCTTGCCGCCTCTCTAGCCGCCCTGGGATGCCCTGCCTGAGAAATCCCTTTTCCTTTTGCCAGTAACTTCTTAGAAAACTGGACAGTTTTCCAACTCAATGCGGAGTCAGCATCGCTTGATAGGATGTTAGTTGTGGTTTTAGTATTTCCTTGCTCTATAGGTGGGGATTGAATGAAGGAACAGGTAGAGGTTGCATGACCAAATCGACCACACTTAGTACATAATATGTTCAGGCCTTCATATACTAGGGCTTGGTTGTGATGCCCTATAAGAAGGTGAGCTTTTAGTGGTTGTTCTAATGCGACTTCAATACATATCCTGGAATATCGTCCCCTCGCAGTTGAAGATGTGCATGCATCTACCCTAAGCAGTTGTCCCAATTTGGATCCAATTCTGTGTAGTATTTTCTCATCGTAGAACTCAGTTGGCAATTTCGGCAATCTCACCCATATTGCAGAGTATGTTAGTTGTGTTGAGGAGGCGATGAACTTAGGCTCCCACTTTCTAACGGATAAAAAATGGTTCAATACAAACCAAGGTCCTCCATGCATGGCTATAAACATGTTTTCTTCTTTTTGAAATTTTATTAGGAAAAAGTCTGAGCCCAAGTCAATCAGTGCAAGCTTCTCCGTAGGATTCCATAGGGTGATTAATTTAGCCTGTAGTGTTTGGTGGGTGATATTCCTCCCAAATACCTTAACTATTACAAATTTATCCATGGTGTATATAACCGGCATTTGTCTTCAGTAGTTATGGGGATGAAGATGTCCTCGTCTTGACCACTGGTGAAGCTCTCATTCTCTAGATTTAGGTTATGCTCTACATGCTGTTGGATAGAATTATTGGTTATGTGATCATTATCTACCAAAGTTTGAAGGAAGGTTTTTGGTTTAGAAGCAGGTGTGGTGTCATCTAATTGCATATTACTAATATCGGGGGGTTCGTTATTGAGGTCGTTTGGATCACAGTTTGAGCTGTATTTGTTATCCATCCTTATTCAGATTAAGTAAGAGTTGATGGGTTTGTGATTTGGTTGTGAGTTTATAGAGAAGGAAGAGCATATCTCTATACTTGGTGGAGTCTGATGGGGAGATGTGGGTTGATATGTGGGTGGAGGTGACGGTTGATATGTAGGTGGAGGTGATGGTTGACGGAGTTGGATATCGCGGGAAAGGTTTACTAGTGGATTGTATTAGCGTGTTTTGAGGTAAGTGTCTTCCCTAACTTTGTATGGGGGAACTACCCCTTAGGGTTGGTGTTGCCTTGTGTCAATTGTGATATGTGAAAGTCATGTACTCAAGGTGACGAGTGTGTACACGGGATAAAGGCGGTAATTGACCGGCTTTAGCTATGTAGATTCTTGACATCGTTAATACTTGTCTTGTCACTTACTTGCTAATTGTCCTTGCATGTTTACTTGAAGTGGTTGTTCTTTCTATTCATTATTCATTATTTAACCGTTGAGTTCCTTACTTGAAGTTGCTATTTCTTGGAATATCGTATTGTTGAATTTGGTGTTGAGTTATAAAGGTCGTGATTCACATTGAGGCAAAGTCATATTTTTCTTTCTATTCATTATTCATTATTTGACCGTTGAGTTCCTTACTTGAAGTTGCTATTTCTAGGAATACCGTATTTTTGAATTTGGTGTTGAGTTATAAAGGTCGTGATTCACATTGAGGCAAAGTCGTAAATTTGTTGAAATACCATTCTTGTTGAGTTCTTCACTTTCAGTTGCTATTGTTGAGACTCTTATACATATTGTGATTGAGCCATGGTCTATTTATTGTGGAAACCCTATTATTGTTGACTTCTTGTGCAAGTTGTGATATTGGGCACTTGAGGTGAGATTTGTGATATGTTGTGATACTGATACCATGATGTGCTATAAAGATTGGGGTTGAAACGCATGTGGTGAGATAAGGTGAGCTTGATACGCATGTTGCTAGTAGAGTAACTACTTGAAACCACGCGGTGTGATAAGGTGGGCTAAAATGCAGGTAGCTATTTCGGGAAAAATAATTTTAAAAATTAAATGCAAGGCTCCCGCGGTGATATAAGGAAAGATTGTGATTTGATTGTGAAATGATATTACGAGGCGGTACCTTGGTAGTGATTCCTGTTGATACCTTTCAATTACGTCACTTGTATTTTATTTGCATTGTTCCTTGGCATTCTCATTCCTTGTTTTCTTCTGTAATATCTCATTCAATGTAGCTATTATTGTTATATTTCTTCATTGTATCATTTCCATTGATTTGCATGATCATACTGTCGTATACCTGTTCAGTTTTCTTATTTGTTCCAGTAGGGTCTTGACCTAACCTCGTCACTACTTTACCGAGATTAGCCTTGCTACTTACTGAGTACCATTATTGGTGTACTCATGCTACACTTATGCACATCTTTTTGTACAGATCCAAGTACCTCATACCAGCCTAGGCACCAGTGAGTCGAGCTTGGATCAGAGACTTCAAGGTATACTTGTCAGCTTCTGCAGGCCTTGGAGTCACCCTCTATCTAGTTCTATTTCATTTTCTCTTTTTATGGATATTGTTGTATAGGGATGTTTAGTACACTCATGTAGAGCTAGTGACTTGGTATCACTGGATTTTGGGTGTTTTGTTCTGTTGAGTTGCAGAGTCCTTTTTATGATAATTGTTGGTTAATTTGGAAGTTTTATCATTATCTCAGTTAAATTATGCATGTATGTTAGGCTTACCTAGTCCTAGAGAATAGGTGTCCCATCACGACATCTTACGGAGGGAAATTGGATCCGCAACATGGGGCCCATTCAGGACTCCGGAGAATGGATACTCTTGATTACGTTTGATTATATGCTAAGGCATTAAGAATAATACACAATTTCAAAAAGATGCTGAAAAGCAAAAACATGGTATTGCCAAAGGAAATTTTTTATATATATTTAAAAAAAACATATTTACACAGGCACGGTAAAGCAGCCCCATAACAAGGAAGAAAGAAAATGTAAAAGGGAAAACCGAAAAAGAACTAGGGAACCTATTCCTAATCTTCACAGGGGCTCGACTCCGCACAGAAACAATCAAAACCATCGAAACCTTCAAAACCGTCAGAGCCTTCGAGACCTTCGCGCTCATAAAGTTTCTTTTTCTCGGCGTCGAGCCTCTTGGCTTATTCTATCTCGGCCGATAGTTCAAAGCCTCGGGCATGGATCTCCTCGAGGATCTCTCTCCGGGATATCCGCTTCACATATTCGATCTTCATCTTTAGGCGGGTCATGGCTATCTCCACGCCAGCCTTATACTAGGCTAGCATCTCCTCAACTTTGGAGGAATCAATAGAAGTTGCCTCCAATTTTGCGCGGTACATTCTTTGCTGAGGGAATTCCGTTCCATGATGGCTGAGTTTACTTGTGTTCGGAGTTCATCATTTAGCTGGGACCACTTGTCGGCCTTGTCCTTTGCAACTCGGAGTTGGTCCTTGACCAATGTCAGCTCCTCTTTTATAGCCTCGTTCTCCGAAGCTAACATGTCTATCCAGCCCTTCCACGCCTCGATCGTAGACTTGACCTCGTCCATCTCAGCCCGGAAGTTGGTCGATCAAGCCTACATTCTCTTGCACTTTTGAGGTTGCATTGTTAGTCATCACAAGTAGCTTATCATTTTTAGCCTAAAAATCCTTACCTTCTCGACCAGATCGGCGTGCTCCCGTTTCACAAACGAGGCCTCCTTCTGAGCCTTTTCCAGCTCGGCCCGGAGAATTGAGAGATCCTTAAGAGCCTCATCTTGTTTCTTACTAAGAGCCCTATACATGTCCTTCTTTCGGATCTGCTCTTTGATCTCGAGCTCGAGCTGACTGATTTCCAAGCGGGACCGAAGGAAGCATTGATGAAGCACTGATGCCTGAAAAAACAATAAAGTCATTAGAACATGACTAAAGCTAAGTAAAATTCACAAAGGGTACGAAGAGTAGATGTCTTAACCGATTCAATGTGTTGTGCTTCGTTTAAGAGGCTCGATGTGCCCACTTCGTTCATCTTCGCCTGGTTCTCCTCAGTCACCAGGCAACGAAGGTAGCTATCCACACCGATCAGAGCCGACAGTGCCCGGACGTCCGCTGGTATAGTGAGAACAACCATTCTCTTAAAGTAGGGATCCACGCTCGGGGTAGGGTACTGCCTCACCAGCTTTGGGCTCGAGATCGGATCGCCCACTCCTGATGTGACATCCTTTTTAGGACCTCCGGGTGACCAAGCCCGGAGAAGTTCTCCAATGCGGCTATGTACATGCCATCGAAGAACGTGTTGAGGGAATCATCTGGGCCTGATTCCGTATCGTTTGATTTCTATTTATTAGATTGAGCCTCTTCAAGCATGGACTCTGTATCGGACGACGTCTCTGTGATGTCAATGACACCAGCTACCGCCTTTGGAGCAGGAGCGACTTCTCGTGAGGCTATGGCCTCGGACTCTTCCTTTGGTCCCAGAGCTGGAGGAGGATTGACCTCTTGGTTACCTTTTCCCGGTTGCTGCTTTCTCCCCCTTGTTGATGGTCGACTCATTAGCAATGAACTCAAAGTCGTCATCCTCGGGGTAATATCTGAGCTAGCAGAGGGAATCAGATTCCGGTACCATGGACTTGGTGCTCTTTTTGTTTTTCCGGACCTAGATGGCCACCCTTTTCTTCTTCACCTCGGCATCCGGGGAGCCCGAGGACTTCCTTTTTTTTTTCTCCTCCTTTGACGGATCCTCGTCCTCATCCAACAGCCTGAGCTCGGTGGTCTTGGGAAAACCTATGAGAAGAAAGAAGACTTAGCGAAATATAAGTCAAGTATATGTATGTAATCATTCGGGGGAGAGCCTAACCATGGGAACGGGTCTCATACTTGCCCTTCGAAAGTTTGCGCTATGCGCGCTCGAAGAAGGACATCTATTTGCAAATCCCCTAAATCCACTCCTTGAAGCGGGGGACTGCATCAGAAACTCGAGCAAGCGCTGCACAACGACAAACACATGAAATTAGAAAAAGAATAAAAGGGAATGCCAAATACTCAAGAAGAAAAAGACTTACGGGATGCGTTCCACTTTTCAGGGAACGGTAGAAATTCTGAGGGGATGAGGTCTTCGATCTTCACCACAACGAAACTCCCCTGCCAACCTCGATCTTGGTCCTCGTCGATGCTCGAGAATGGAGACTTATTTGCTCGACGGACGAGCTTGATCAACCCTCATCAGAAGGTTCGGGGACGACCACTTCCTTGCCCTCCCAGTTATAGTCTACCCGAACTGTGGGTAGTGCCTCCTCAGTAACAGAGCATATGTACCTCCATGCTTCCTCTCTTCGGACATGTTGACTGGGGGCCTTCTCGACATGGAAGACATTCTCGATAGAGCAGCCCCTGGGACGAAGCTCTTCAATGGAGGCTCCTGAGCCACCTCAGGAATGGACACCTCGGGATCCGTGTCCGGGTTGAAAGATGAAGGAGCGGTTTACTGAGGCACGGATTTGGAAGTTTTCGCCATCAGATTCTGAGAATATGAAGTTTTGAAGAAAATATATGAAGATATGAAGATTTGAGGATGAAGGTATGAAGATCTAAGGAGCAATGTATGAAGATTTGAAGAATTTAAAGGTAAATAGAGGATTCGGGGGTAGATAGAAGAAATCGAAAAGTGGAGAAGTGAAAAAGGGGTCGGAGCTTTTATAGAGGAAGGACAATCAATGCGTGACGTTTCACAATCGAGGACAGCCAACCGACGACTGACACATGTTTGAAGTCAAAACGATGTGACTGATGGGACGTTTCGTTGAATCGTTATCTCGATTGTAACGTACGATGGAAGGGACCAGGGGTCATTTATCGCTTCCCGCCGTTTCGATAAATATACTCCCCGAAAAACGAGGGGACTATCTATGTACGTGTAAAATCAGGGGCAATGTTTACCCTGATTTCCCGATGAGAGAACAAAGGGGGATCACGGATCCGCGAGATTGTAATCTAGTAAGAGATCCTTCATATCGAGGCACAGGAAGAGTGAATGGTATATCCAACATCAAACATGGTAAAGCGACGCGCCCGGGCCAATACAAGTTCTAGACCTCGAGAGACACGGTGAACGGTTATACATGACGGATAGAGGGTCGTAATACTCGCCCTAAACCAGATATCACGGCGTGAATCTCGCTCGATGTTGATTATTGATCAACAATTACTGGAAAAAGAAGATTTTTACTTTTTTTAGACTTATACTTGGACTGAAACCCTCCTACTATATAAAGGGAAGTTTTTCTTTAGTGTGACACATTGCAACACGCAATTCAAAGCAATAAAGGTTTACTTTTGTCTTCTAGATGTTGTTAAAGACATTACTCACTTGTTTTGTTCTTTATTTGTGACTGCGCTTGAACCGAGGGTCCAATCGAGGGCGATCCCATTATTCAATCTAAGATCAGTCTTGGTTTTAATATTGCGATTAGTTTGATCGTTTATTTCATATTTTATTCATTTATCTGTTATTCTTAATTATTCGTGTTGAATTAATCATGTATCCTTTAAATCGGATACAAATTTAATTGTTATCAAATTTTGAGACAAACACTCATCCCATGCGTAAAGCTAGCTCGTACTCTTCTCTCTCCTCCAGATATGATCTTCTTTGCTCCTTTTACATAGCATTTTTTGTCGCTCAAGAGGAATGGTTATTTTTTCTTTATCTTGAAAAGCAAAGAAAAATATCTACTCTTATATAACAAATTAAACACGTCATTGACTTGATAGCTTGGTTTTAAATCAAGAGAGTTTATTGGATCAGCAAGTGTAATCATTTGCATTTCCTTTCCTTTTGCTTTCTTTCATTATTCAATAGGAGAACGTAACAAGATTTCACGATATTGTATTGAAACACGGTCAGCTTATTCATAGTCTGCAACGTGGAAAAGATTTAGGGTTCTATGACTTTTTCCACTTATATATTTTTCTTTTCCTTTTTATTCTCTTCCAACAAGCATCTATTATGAAATAATAACACATGCAACAAAGGGTGATGATGTTTTGTCGTTGGGTTCTTGCTGCAATTTTACCAAAGGACTACACTTCCTTCGAAGGAATTTACATAGAATATAATCTTTTTAAGATTTATATAAATTCCCGACGACCACTTTCACAAAATTATATATAATACGGTAGAGATGTAGAGCTTTAGACCTTGTCCAAGCTACGTAATTGTATTTTAATCCTTTAATTGTTTTAAAAAAAATAGAGTACTTTATATGAATAGATAAAGTATGAAATAAATAAAAGTTGCATCAAAAATCAAAAGTAATTGGTAGAAAAACTGATTAAACCAATGTGAGATCTCATTGTACATGTTACTCTATTCAAACACAACTATATCCAATATAATTCAATAATTTAGGTTATGTAATATTAAAAATTCTTCATATTTTTACATGCTTACAAATCTCTAACAAGATTAAAAAAAGAGTCCTAACGAGCGTTGGACCTAAACTAAGGGTACCTAACATGTGTATAGATCTTTTTCGTTCATTATACCAAAATTTTCAGTAGAAATTTGTGATTAGCGTAACACGGTAACATTTCTAAACTAAATTCATTATTTTTTTTACATATTCCCTATCTTTTTCAATTCTGTAGTTCGATTATATTGGACTTCACTTTTGTGAAATTTAAGAAATAATACGTTTATGAGATTGAGATATTATACATTACCGTAACGCAGGGGTGGATGGACTTGTCTTTTTTGTTAGTTTTTCCAATGGATGTGCCTTTGGCTTTACTACCTCGCCTATGTGTTCGAACCGAATCGGAAAATCACATGAAATCGAAAAGTCAAACCAAGTCGTTTCAAAAATTCGATTATGTTTGGTTTGATTTGGTTTGTTATTGAGTAAAAAAATTCGAACCAAACCGATATATAAGTATATAATTTATATATATTTTTTCATGACTTTATATAAAATTTTCTCTAAAAAATATCTAAAAATATTTTAGATACTCTCATTGGATGTAATATTTAATAGAACTATCAAATGCATTCATTTTTATTTACTTTAAATAATGGGTTGTATCACTTTGTTTTCAAGTGTTATTGAATGCGTCAATCATCTTTATGTTCATCTATATTCATATGTCAAGATTTCTTTATCTTTTTCGAATTTGAAATGGTAGTTCATTAATTTAAAATTAAAGAACGTATCATTATTTAAGTATCATACTAATTTATATGTTTAATTATTAAATTCGGTTAACCTTGAAAGTGTATATCAATGAATATTATCAGACGACTAAGAAAATAATTGTCACGTACTAAAAAAATCTCCAATAAGAATATTTTAATAAATCATATGATTGTCAATTTTTTTTTAATTTTTACTTGACATATATTCGCTTATCAAAATTTTATCTATAACTTTAACAAAGTAAGCTTGAAATAATAGTCATGTAACAAAAAACCCGAAAAGACCCGACAAACCGAACCAATCTAAACCGATATAGTTGATTTGATTTGATATTGATAAAAACAAAACTAACGTGGTCCATATACACCGTACTTCCTAATAATCTTGCAAGAACGTCGTGGAGAAATCGAACCAGGGGCGGCTCAAGAAGATTGGTGGCTTAAAGCCACTTTTTAATCTGGGCCCTTTCAGAAGGAAATTTTGTTTATCTATATTTTTAATTGAAGTCAAATTTTTTTAGCTTTTTAAGATGTAAAACTTTTTATAGTTATAAATAATTTAATATCTCCCAAGATATTGTTGATCTTAGATAATAGAATCGGATTCAAGAATTTTATAACTTGATATCAAAATAATTTTTGATGAACTAATATACTTTTTGAAACGCTTGAAACCTGAGGGGGAAAAGGGGGAAAAATGCACAATATATTTTTTCAAAGGTACTCTTCAACTCTTGTTTTAAAAAAATAAAAAATAAAACTCTTTTCTTTCTACAAAGAACAATATAACTTATTGAGAACTTAAGCTTGTTTTGCATAAATCAAGAAAGAGAATATAAGAATGTAGTACACATTTGTGTTTGAGTTCTGTTAAATGACCTAATAGAGAATTATGCTTCTCTTAGAAATACTGAAACGAAAATAGAGTTATATTCAAAATACTACGTGACATGCGTGTTTAAACTCCAACCTTCGAGATAATAATTAATAATTACTAATAACTTTTTTTAAGTACGTTTAAATCAAAATTATTGAATTCGACCGAATCCATTAGTTATACTCTAGCTTCACCCTACTGGTACGTCTAGGTTAATAAGTTGACAGAATAGTTTATTTCTCCAAGGAAAATGAAGTTGCAGTAAACGGGATTGTAAGAGATTAGAGAAATATTAATCAAATTATTGTATGTATTTGTTACTTTAGAAACAATTTTGGATCAAAAATCACATTCTTACAACTTTCCCTCTTTGCTCGAAAATATGAAAAGTTTTCGGGCAAAAAGTGAGCATTGTGATTGATTTTTGATTGTTTAGTGTTGGTTCCCCAAGTACACGCAAGTATACATGGCCGTCAAGTAATAAAGTGACTCGCAAATGGGATGTCGAACCCAAAGAAACTTAGGTTAATCGTTAACTAAGCTAACTAAATCAATTAATTGTCCAAGATAACTAAAAATGTTATTTTTATACTAATCTACTAGTGTAAAAATTAAATAAGTAATTAGCTAAATTAATTAGGAGCAAGCGATTGTGGTTGGATTTTAATCAAGGAGATGAAGATTCCAAGTTTATGGTCGGTTTTCACACCTATTGGGTTTGTAAATACACATTTTAATCCAAATTATCTAAGATTGCTAGTTGACCAGATCGTTTATATAAATAGCATGTTCCCACAATACTATCCGTCTATCCACAATATATCAACCATATATTCCTATGGCATTGAATCTATTATGAACGTATATAATACGATATTCAATTAAGCAGGACTGTTAGGTATATTCCTATCCTAACCGCAAAATCTTTCTCCAAGCCACGGGTTCAGAAACGAGCCCTCCCTAATTCTACTCTAATCTAAATACGACTTTCCCAAGCATAACATAGATACTAAATAGAACTCAACTGTTGGACAAATAATTAAGCAATTTTGCACAAAATTTGAGAAACAACCAAATATGATAACTCGAATTATGATAATATAATTAATAAACTTCAATATTCATGACAACCACAACCCTAGAATGTGAAGTTTAGCTCCACATAGATATGGTGGCAAAACAACAAATCATCCAAATAAAAAACCTAAAGATCACTAAGTTTGATGCAAGAAAGATGGAATCTGATGAATTATGGTCTCCACATGTTCTCCCCCTCAAAAGCACGTTTTACGATGTATTTATAGCAACTAGGTTTGTATGGGGCGAATTTGGCTTTTCCTAATTCGGATTGGAGAAGCTGGTTTCGTCTTCTCCGGTCCCGATCTCGTGAAATGAACCTCGCTTCGTTGTCCGGGACCCGGGCACCAAACTTATACTTCCTCCAGATTCTTTCGATTTTACTTCACTTTGCATGCAAACTTTCTAAATCACTTCCAATTGACTCCTACATATATAAATAACATTATTAAGCTCGAGTCACAAATATTCACACAAAAATTAACAAGATCTAGGTATAATGCAAGGTAAGTTACATGCAAAAACATGATTTTTAGCCAAACACTACCGCCCACACTTAAGCTCCTGCTCGTCCTCGAGCAACCAACAGTTGACATTATTCTTGAGCACGTTATATTTACACAATTGAAGCACGCTACACCAATGACCATGGTTTATAGCAACAATTAAAGTAGAGCATATGCAATCACTTATACTTCCTTTTACTTATGCCATTCTTCGAAAATAAACACAACAAAGACAACATGCTCATAACTGCCCTAGCCTCAATAACTGACTCAATGTCACCATGCACTCATGGCTTGAATACCCAACATCGTAGAGTAGTCTAATAACATTACTTATCCCTCGTGAAACCATGTGAACTCGCAACAAAATCAAGAGGGTAAGTTGAATCCACACATTCAAATTAAATGCTCAAATAAATTTTAAGGACTCATATATATAAAAGAAAATCGCTCACTCTCACAAAAAAAGTCACATGCATGCAATTGGTACCATATGCTTGCCCATAATGTAAATCTCTACTAATGCAGGCTCGCTCAATCTAAAATCAATTAGGATTTTCATGGTTGTAATGTGGGCTAAGGGATGGGTAAGATAGATTTAGGAATAGTGGTTAACCCTCCTAAGCACTTTAACACATTGCATAATGAGCTTTAAGCATAAATCCTTCAATCCCAACATTTATTTCAAAACTAAAATCATCCCTAACAACGTTCTCTTTTTCTTTAAGCACTACTTTAATTCATACCCACTAGCAAGGACAAGATATCAATTTATTCATCTATATTTTTTAGATTTTTTTGGCTAGTGGTGTATTCTTTTACAAAACAAGCGCACATTTTTCCTTTAATTGGTTCCACTCGAAATCCACCCAATTTCCTTCAAATTTCTTTAGCGCTCATTTCACAATTAAAGTGCTTTAAGAGGTGAAGGGATCAAAACAACGTCAATTAAGAATAAAAAAGGTATAGGTTTGTAATGTGTGTGCCAAATAGAAGTCTACAGGCTCAAAATGGTTAACTAGGGATATATTGTATTTGTGATAAACATCAAGCTCAAAAAGAATAAAGACAACCTAAAATCATTTTCAAACCGAGCCTCTCCTAAAATTTCGTTTCGACTCACATACCGGGCAAGTTCTAGACACAAGTACAATGACATGGACTACACAAAAATCTCACTTCACACATGACACATGACTCACTAAGGACAGTCTCATTCTGATTCTCAAACTAATGCAAGTATTCACTGAGACACAAGATGTTAAGTATTAAGTACAAAGTGAATATAAGTCAAGAATACGAGAAATATGATTCACGAGACATGCAATCCAATTTATAAAGGCAACATGATCAATTTCAAAATGTAGGGATGATAGTACACATGCCAAACACGAATGCTACATCAAACAAGTCAATGGCGCCTAGGAATCTCATCTTTCTTCTTCCATTTTTTCCTAAGTCCTACTCTAAGAAAATAAAATAATAAATTACTACCCGATTCAAACAACATCTCATGGAAAAGAACCGAGGCATAAATAAAATCATGGGGGACTATTACTACCTAAAGGAAACTAAAAGACATATTTTTGGTTTTTTGTGTAGACTTTAATCCCTCAAGAAAACTGTCTAGGAGATCCATCGTTGGAAAAACTCCATTTTTTTGTACTTTTTTTTTTCAATTTTCTTATTTTCCACATTTAAAATAATTAAGCTACAAAAATACTACACAACTACGAAAACAAAAATAAGAAGCTAAAATCGAAATAAGAAGTTAACATTTTCCTAACTAACTAATAATTATTTAGAGGAATTCTCCCACCCCACACTTAAAAGAGTGCAATGTCCCCAATGCAAAAATAAAGCAAAACAATAATGAGAGTGGACAAGAAGTTCCCTGAAAGTCCAAAGGCCGAAGCAATAGCGGCTCACGAGGTACTCAGACTTCTCCCAGGCATGGTCCTTTGTGCGGGAACCCCATAATTAGTTCTCACCATCTAGCTCGCTTTTGAACTCTTCCAATGGCTTTGCTTCCAATGCATGTAATCCTACAAAATAAAAAAAACAAATATTACAAACAAAATATTACACAAATAAAAATAAAAGAAAGAAGTAAAGTTGGGTTGCCTCCCAACAAGCGCCTGATTTAACGTCGGCGCACGACTTGAACCACTTTTGTCTCCATCTCGAACTTGTGAATTGAACCCCTAATTTGACGTCAAGCTTTTTGTTATGCTCTTGGCCTTCAGATGAGGCATGTAATTCTTTCTCTCTAACACAATAAATTTCAGAATGTAAGCACCTTGTTCCTCGTCCATCGGCTCCTCCAAAAGCTCAGATGACTCGATTTCTATGTCATCATCCAAACACAATATTGAAAAATGCATGGAATTAAGATCAATGTGTTCCAACACTAGAATTGTGTCACTATTTACATCCTCATATGTACGCACACTAGAATCGTCAAATATAACGTTATTTTCTTCCTTATATGACTTCAATGTGCTTTCCTCAACATGGACATCATGGTCAAATGATTGACTCTCCACTTTTAGCTCCTCAGTTTGGTGTATAAGCCCTTTTTCAGCTTCACACAACTCATAACTATTTTGTTGAGCGTTAGACGCATCAACCTTTACATTCAAATGAGCTCCCAAGTCATGAATATCAGTGCCAAATTGTTTTTTTAAAAAAGCAAATATACCTCTAGGCATGACACCTAGTGGCTACTATATAAATATAATCCCAAACCAGGTTCAATTCTTACAAGATGCCCAAGGCTTATTCGAAAATGAATATAACTACTAGCTATATTAATATCTAATGAATGAAAAAATACACAATGCATAACCGAATGCTTCCTCCTCCTGTGGGGCCCATCCACAATATAGACAAGGATCATCAAAGTAAAAACAATCATCATTCAAATAATTTTCATTCCAAGATGCCATGTCAAAATTAGAAAACAAATACTAACTAAATAAGAAAATTAAAAACTTGAACAGAAATCAATTAAAGTTTAACTTAGATAAACAATCAATAACTAAGTACCGTGCAACAACGCCAAAAACTTGTTGGTTCTCCAAGTACACGCAACTATACGTGGCCGTCAAGTAATAAAGTGACTCGAAAGTTGGATTTCGAGCCCGCAGAGACTAAGATTAATCGTTAACTAAGCTAACTAAAATCAATTAACTATCCAAGATAACCAAAAATATTGTTTTCCTACTAATCTACTATTGCAAAAATTAATAAGTAATTAGCTAAATTAATTAGGAGCAAGCGATTGTGATTGGATTTTAATCAAAGGAGATGAAGATTCTAAGGTTGTGGTCGATTCGTCACTCCTATTGAGTTTGTAATTATACATGTTAATCCAAATTATCTATGATTGCTAGTTGACCAAATCATTTATATAAATAGCATGCTCCCACCATACTATCAGTTTATCCACAATATATCAACCCTATATTCTTATGGTATTGAATCTATCATGAACGAATATAATATAATATTCAACTAAACAAGACTGTTAGGTATATTCCCATCCTAACAGCGAAATCATTCCCCGAGCCACGGGTTCAGAAATAAGCTCTCTCTAATGCTACTCCAATCTAAACACGACTTTTCCAAGCATGACATAGATATTAAATAGAACTCAACTGTTGGCCAAACAATTAGGCAATTATGCACAGAATTAGAGAAACAACTTGTAACGACCCGGTATGTCGTTACGTAAAACCTGCATCATACTTGTTGTTATTGACTTGTTATAGATTGGTTATACTGTATTTGATGTATTAGAGTTGATAGGCTGGAAATCGAATGGTTGTACTGAGAGTTCAGTCAATTAGCCTTTAAAAATAGCCTTAAAATGGGAAAAGTCAACTGGGAGTTGACTTATTGGTAAACGACCTAGGAATGCTAATTTTATGTCTCGGATAGCTTCGTTAGATGATATGGGACTTAGGAGTGTGTTCAGAATAATTTTGTGATGTCCGGTGTAGAATTATGCTTAAATTGGTGAAAGTTAGTTTTTGGCGATTCCGGTCGGTAGTGGAAAATAGGATATCGGGGTCGGAACATGTTCGTAATGTCATTTTAGACTTGTCTGCAAAAGTTTAGGTCAAACAGAGTTGATTTGGATAGTTTCGGCATCATTGGTGAATTTTAGAAATTTCAAAGTTCTTAGGCTTGAATCCGATGTAAATTTGGTGTTTTGATGTTAGTTTTGGTGTTTTGAGAGTGCAACTAAGTTTGAATGATGTTATGGGATATGTTGGTAAGTTTGATTGGGGTCCCGAGGGGCTCGGTATTGATTTCGGGTGGTTAACGGACTCGTTGGGGATTGAAAACACTGCTGGTTTTCTGGTGCTTTTGCACAGGGAATTAACCCTATGCGTTCGCGGAAGGGGGCCCGCGTTCGCATAGTGGAAATGGGAGCTGGGGGATTTTTGTGTTGTGCGTTCGCGATGGTCCAGGTGCGAACGCGGAGAAGAGTAGGAAGGTGCATCGCGAACGCGGAGAGACGAGTGCGTTCGCGTAGGGTCCAAGTCACCTAGGGGACCCCCAGGCCGTTGGTCAGTGCGAACGCGGACATGGGGTGCGAACGCGAAGGTTCGTCTGGGCAAGGTAGTGCGAACGTGGCCTAGGGACCGCGATTGCGAAGGGTAATGAAGGCTGGTCAACGCGAACTCAGCCCGTTGACCGCGACCGCGTAGAGTAAAGGCCTGGACAGTTAAATAATAACCCTTCCGCGACTTAAACCTTATTTCCACCATTTTTGTGCGGACTAAGAGCTTTGGGGGCGATTTTTGAAGAGGAAAATCCTTGTTCTTCATAGAGGTAAGTGTTCTAATCATTAAAACTCGATTATGGGTGATTATAGAGCATAAAACCAGTGTAAATTCATGGAAAATCAGTAGAAAAATAGGATTTTGTGGCATGAGATTATGAGACCTTCAAGGGTCGATTTGAGAAGTCAAACGAACTCCGATTTTGGTATTCTTTATATGTACGGAATCGTGAGAAGATGAAAAACACTTTTCTGTAAAAATTTCTGAGTTTCGGAATGCGGGCCCGGGGGTCGGGTTTTGCCCGATTTCGGATTTTTGAGTAAATTTTATATCTTTCGATTAGAAATTGTTCCTTAATCACATATTGATGATAAAAATATAAACTTGGTAGATTTGGATCCTTCGGAGGTTGATTCGAGAGGCAAGCGCATTGCGGAATAATTTCGGGCTAGTTTTGAGGTAAGTAATGTCTTTAAATTCTGTCCTAAGGGTATGAAACCCCGGACTATGCACCCTTTCACGGGTTTTGAAATAAAAAGGAGGAAACTTTGGAACATATTTCCTATTTAGGCGAATATTGAGTTGCGAAACCGATTTTTAAGCCTTTGCTTAATTAGTATTTATATATTATGATATGTTTTGGGCTGTAAGCCGTGTTTGGGGCCTAGTGCCGACTTGTTTACCTTTTGAGGGTTGTCTTTACTATATTTTCCTCACTGATATGCTATGATTTTACACTCAATATTTTCCTGGTAAATTGTTTTGACACTCAGAGTATTTTGATACTATTTATTGGAAAATAAAATACTGTTTTGGGTCGAGAACCTGGTATGTTTATGGCCTAAGGGCAAATTGAGAGTGTCTGACTGAGTGATGTGAGGAGGCTTCCAGGCCTTATGAGCGATGTGAGGAGGCTTCCAGGCCTTATGAGAGGTGTGAGGAGGCTTCTAGGCCTTATGAGATGAGAAGGTTTTCCAGGCCTTATGTTGTTATTGTGCTTGGGATGTAGGAGCCCCTTCGTAGTCTGTAACACACCCCCAGTGAGCGCCGGTACCAATTGGGTGATGATGATTGCTCGTGGGGCTGATACTGAGTGATGATTGATACTGAGTGATGATGGATATTGAGTGATTGAGGGAATGTCTGAGGGAAACTGTTATGAGAAATGATTTTGGCCCGAGGGGCAGTTTTGTGATGATTTTTCTAAGTTTTCGAACTATGATTTACTTCATTTTCAAACTGGATTTTACTGATATTGTACTTGTTTTCAAAGGATTTATGGAAACTGATTTCAAATTTATTATTGGATGAATACTACGTGGTGACTTGGTGTTTTACTGGCTTTTGTGGAATTGTGTATCTGTTCTGTGTGTTTATATTACTCAGACTGTGATTTATTTTTATTACTACCGAGTTGGCGTACTCATAAAGACTCCCTGTGCCTCTGTGCACAGATCCAGGTACTAGCTCGCAGCAGTAGATGACGCAGGTTCGACATTAGCATTCACGGGAGTTCGAGGTAGCTGTCCAGCGTCCACAACTTCTCCATTTCCCTTCCTTATTTAGTTTTAGCATTTGAATCAAAGACACATATTATAGTTTTAGAAGAGTTAGATTTATTTCCATAGATGCTCATGACTATTGACTCCAGTTCTTGGGAGGTTGTTTAGAATATTATGGGGACGCTAAGACTTATTTATATTACTTATGCTATGGTTGCTTGCTTATTGTTTAATTGTGAACTGTTATAATTAAATAAATGCGTAGTAAGGTGATGGTTGGCTAGCCTAGTTCCACGATAGGCGTCATCACGGCCTGTTAGGATTTGGGGTCGTGACACAACTAAAGATGATAACTCGTATTAATTGTAAGGTAATTAATAAACTTCAATATTCATGAACAACTACAACCCTAGAATGTGAAGTTTAGCTCCACATAGACATGGTAGCAAAATAACAAATCATCCAAAAAAACGTAAAGATTACTAAGTTTGATGGAAGAAAGATGGAATCTGATGAATTCCGGTCTCCAAGGCAGCTTCGTGCTCTCCCTTGGTCCAATGTATGTTCTCTCTCGATCCAAAGTATGTTCTCCCCCTCAAAAGCACGTTTTAGGATGTATTTATAGCGATAAGGTTTTGTATAGGGCGAATTTAGCTTCTCCTAATTCGGATTGGAGAAGCTGGTTTCGCCTGCTCCGATCCCGGTCTGGCGAAGTGAACCTCGCTTAGTTGTCCGAGACCTGGGCACCCAACTTATACTTCCTCCAGATTCTTCCGTTTTTACTTCACTTTGCATGCAAACTTTCCTAATCACTTCCAATTGACTCTTACATAGATAAATAACATTATTTAGCTCGAGTCACAAATATTTACACAAAAATTAACAAGATCTAGGTATAATGCAAGGCTACATGCGAAACATGGATTTTAGCCAAACATCATTTAGTGCCCATTTGGAAGCATTTTGAAAAAGTTAACCAAACTTTGCTTTTGAGGCTGCCTATATATCCTTAGCTATAAAAGAATTAGGTCAACGCAGTTCTAAAAGTTTTACTTGCTAGGTATTACCGAAGTGTTGTGAGTTACTGTTGATGCTGACGTTGCTCTATGCTAATCTTCTTATTACACCAAAATTAAAATCGAAGAAAGAAAATATGTCTATCAAATATGAGATACAAGATTCATATTCATAGGAAGACTTGTGTTGATTCTTGACTTGTTCTTCACGTGTGCTCTCTTGAGGTAGGTTACAGATCATCCTCGAGTGCTCCTTTCTTGATCAGAATGAAGAGATGAATCACGAGACACTGGTTATCTTTAAACCGTCTATGTCATCTTCTATTTGCCCTTGTGGTCGAATAAACTTTTTTATTTTAATCAGGATCGAAGTTCTCTTCTCTTTGATAATTTATCCTTGTTGATGTCTGATTAGAAGATTAGAGAACTAAATAAAATAAAAATGAGTATAATGAAAATAGAATAGATTTCAGTCAACAAATAAACTAGGTGGTTCAGACTTCAATCAAAATGATTCTTATTCCAACAAACTAATCAACAACGTTATTAGTTGGTAAGACATAAGTAATCCAATGTTCGCATATAGAAGGTTATAGAATGTAGTACGGTACTTTGTATTGTTGAAGATTAATTCAGATTTAGTATAATTAAGAAACGTAATATTATTTAGGATGTGGTAGTATTTATTAGTTTACTAATTGATATTTGAATAGGTTTTGTAATCAAATTGATATGAAAATAGATTTTCTAGTTCTACTCAAATTATATTTTGCACTATTATAAAAGCAGTCCTACTATCTATCTATCTATGAAGAAAACTAAGTGGAAGAAAAATATTTGGATTAAAAAGTATCTCCAGGTCCACAAAAAATAATATTTTGGAATAAATTTATTAACCAAACAATTTTTGTGAATCTCTCTTCAATTTATTCAAGAAAAAAATCCCATGTCTAAATGACCTCTTCGCGAGGCGATTAGTAAAATATCACTTTTTTTTTTTACTTTAAATTAAAATTATATACACTGTAAATATACAAAAATATAAACTTTAACTAGCGAAGAGCAAATTAGTTACACGTAATTACTTAATAAGTAATCTAATAGTGTAAATGTCGTTTAATTTATAGCCTGTTTGGCTAAGCTTTTTTTTTGGACCAAAAGTGTTTTTTTTAATTTAGGTGTTTGGCCAAGCTTTTGGATGGAAAAAAGTGCTTTTGAGGAGAAGCAGAAGCAGTTTTGGAGAAGCAGAAAAAATAATTTCTCTCCAAAAGCACTTTTCTGAGAAACACTTTTGAGAAAAATACACTTAGAAGTAGTTTTCAAAAGCTTGGCCAAACACTAATTACTGCTTAAATGTACTTTTCAAATTAATTAGCCAAACACAAATTACTTCTCACCAAAATCACTTTTTTTAAAAGTACTTCTGAGAAAAATACTTTTCAAAATAAGCTGATTTTAGAAGTTTGGCCAAACGGGCTATTAGTTTTGTCTTATTTCAGCATAAGCTTTAAATCACGGAAACTAAGCCCGTTGTTTCGATGACTGTTACATATTGTATTGTATCATATAGGTACTTCAAATACAATGTTCCTTTTTATTCTTACTTAAATTTTATTGTATCGTATCTTTATATGCGTTGTTATATAACAATAAAATGTGTCACTTTATGAAACGATCGATTTGGTATGATCAGGTCGTTACATTTTTTTTTTGTCATCTTGTTCTTTTTATTATTAAATAATCCTATTTTAACCTTTACTTATTTTTCTATAATAATTCTATCTCACATCTTACTTTTTTAAAAATAATATTACAAGATTATTCTTTATATTATTGGTGAATGCATCATGATGATAAATAATATAATATATCCATATATTATAAATATCAAAACGATAAAATATAATATAATATAACAACTATGTACTAATAGGATCAACTTGTACTATGTACTAAACATGAAGAGGCTAAACGCAAACATAAGAAGAAGCAAACACTATTTCAGTATTAGTCCTCCATTCTACTTTATTTTACTTTTCACCCCCTGAACTTCTGAAAAACCACAAGTCCACAATCCTTAGCCCCTTATCTCCACCAAACAAATTCCAGCTCTCTTTCGAAGCATCTTGGAACTCTTTAACAATGGCTAACACTTTATGTATAACTCTCACTCAATCTTCTTTTCCCACTTTACCAAAACTTTATTCATCAAAATCCATTCTTCAGAAATCACATAGAAACTCTCTTACCCCATTTCTCAAATTTCAAGATTCAGCTCCTACTCAAGTTTCCACCAGAGGTTTCACTACTATATGCTTTTCTAGCCCCAAAAATGGTCCTGATTATAAAGTAAGTAAATTAAAATTGGCGACTAATCTTTTTACTTCTATTTAATTGGTACTTCCTATCTAATTTTACCTGGCATACTCACCATGCCAAGTGGCGGAGTCAGAACTCTGCTAAGGGGTTCAAAAAAGGAATAGGTTAAAAAATTTAAAGAGATTGTAGCTATTGGTAATGGAACCAATGACCTCAAAATGGTTTTGAATCCCCTTGACCACTATACCATGCTTTTGAGCTGTGTGAAAGGGATTCATTCAAAACATAATATATAGAGGTAAAAATCAGATTCTGCCTTATATACATAGTATAATTTTTCGACAAACGGGTTCGGGTGAACACCCTTGCGCCCCCTAAATCCGCCATTGCCTTGCCATATATTGGAACAATTAAATTTATAGTCATATGTTGTTATGAAACGGTACATGAGAAGGTCATATAGCAAAAATAACTAGTTTGTCACTGAGGAGGTGTAGTTTTTATTGATGATTTTGTAGTATTTCTTGATTGTGATGTTGACTTAATAACTTTTTATGTATTAGGTGGCAGGTAATTGTGCTATGCCAAAAGTAGTGTTATGGAATCTTGAAATTGAAAATGATAAATTTGAATGTTTTTAGAAAGAGCTTCTAAGATTGGTTTTTTCTTTGAGTAATTCTTGTGTTGTTTTTCTTCCCTACAGGGAAGTGGACCTGACTGGCCAATTTTGAGACGCTGGAATGTGCCATGGAATTGGCAAACTGTTTCGCTTTCTTCGCTTGCGTGTGGATTGAGGTGTTATTTAGTTACCTCACTAAGTTTTCAAATACGAAGGGGAGCCTTGGCATAACTAGTAAAGTTGCTGCTATGTGACCAGGAGGTCACGGGTTCGAGCCGTGGAAACAGCTTCTTGCAGAAATGCAGGGTAAGGCTGACCTTCCTCGGACCCGCGCACAACGGGAGTTTAGTGCACCGGGCTGCCCTTTACTAAGTTTTTAAATATGTCTGATTAATGAAGTTTAATCTTATTGTGATTGGAAAAAAGATCAATTGTTTGGTAACGGGATACTCCCTCCGTCCCATTTTATACAATGGTTTTTGACTATGCACGGAATTAAGAAAGAGAGAGAGGCTTTTAAAATTTGTGGTTTAAAACAAGTAGACATTTGTGTGGCTTTAAAACATCATATTAAGGTAAAATGGGCAGTTTAAAGTTAAATTGTTTCTAAATAAAGAAATGTATCACTCATTTAGGGACAAACTATAAAGGAAGTATATTATTGCGATTATGCAAAAGATAGAAGATTTATGAAATGCGATGTTCTATTTGTTTAACTTGCTGAAAATGGAAGTTTTGTTCTTTTAGGTTGGGTAAAGTATCTTTATAAGCTGATGTTCAGTTTTGTCTTAGAAATATATTGCGCGACCAGCTACCAAGTATTGATCCTGGGAGGAAAAGCTAACTAATATTCAGGCAGTTTTGTTTTGACAGGACTAATAGAGACAGCATCAATACCATATGTAGGACTTGATGTAGATGAATTGAGCTTGGATGAGAAGGCTGAAATTTTGTTTGCCGATCAAGCGTATGGACAACCATTTTAGCATCGTTTATTTATCCAGTTTAGTTAACTTTAACATTGTGTCAAACTTCCGAGATTCTGATCTTTTGTTTACTTCTGGATTTTCAGTATAACAACTGCGGTTGTGCTAATAGTCCTTTATACTCTCACCAAGTCATCTCAACCGCTCCCTGATGACATATATCGTTATGGTAATGAGCGTTTTTCAAGTCATAGACGAATTCATTTGTTTGCATCTTTATATAGTCAGCAACTGAATAGAAGACCGAATCACAGTTTCGTCTACTCTGAATTTGTTACAGCAACTGATTGATTTACGTTTGTCTATTTCCAGATTTGAAGGAACCTTTCAATCTCCAGAGAGGATGGCTTTTGTGGGCTGGAATTGGTCTAGTGGGAGCAATAGGTGCCATTGCTTTAACAGGAGTGGCAATGTCCACTTTCAACGGTGAGACGCCACCTAGAGAGGTTAGAATTGAAAATGCCATTCTTTCTACAACGTTCAATAGCAAATACCAATAAAACTGAGGTCAGAAAAAAAGATTTCTTTTAGGTTCTGAGGAAATGGGTAATAAGTTTACCCATTTTGCAATATCCTGAACTAGAGGACAATAATTGAGGAGCATATATGAAATAAAGGGGCATAATTTTTATAATCCATTGTGCAACATTATGGATGAGGACAATTACTCAAAAAGCATATTTGTTCATCGGTCGGTTGCACACGAGCTTTTGCATGCAACAGTGTGTTGGCTTAAGCTTCTCGATAATTAGCTCCATTATGGGGATTAATGTAACAAAGAACCATTGGATAATACTGCTATTGTTGTCTCTACATGTACATTGACGCACATTAAAGTTCATTTTCTCCCCTGTGATGTTTTTTTTTCATCGAATTTTTTTTCCTCCCCTGTGATGTGTTTTTTTCCCTCTTTTAATTCCTTACAACTTGTTACAGACTGATGCTCTTGCCCGATTACTTCCATTGATAGGCTCTTCAAGTATCAGGTATTTCTAACAAAAAGTTTGAAATTTTGTGTATCATCTCTACCATCCAATAGGTCAATTGCTTTTTTGTTGATAGCTTTGGTGTCACTTACTGAGTACTTATGTAAGATAATATACAGTAGAGTAACCAACTTCCTTTTTTATGTAGTACCGTTTCTCTGCTGGGCATTACTGGTGTACTTGCTCCGATTCTTGAGGAGACTGTGTTTAGAGGATTTTTTATGGTCTCTCTGACCAAGTGGTACTATTCCTTCCCGATAACTTTGATTACAAATATTAAATTGCTTCACATTCGGTGGGAACTGGCACTAAGTGACCCTGTGAATTTTCGGGACTTAGTTGGAGAAACTTGAAAAGCGATGCATAAAAAGTTTTAAAAATATATACTGCTTAGGTTAGATAAAGTTGCTGCGTTGCTGGATCATTATCTCTTATGAGCATGAAAACCCAATAAACACGGAAAGATTATACTTTTACCAGTTGATTCGCTTTTTCTATTTTTATTTTTTTATTTAATATATATGATATCTTTTTCCATCCATTAATTTCTTTCTATGGATTCTGCCACCTGCGTTGCTCTATGCGTGTCAAGTTTGACCCTTTTAAGTTGAAAGTACTTTTGGGCTTGACCAACTGATCCTTAAATATTTCTTATGAACTATGATATTATCTCTTGTACATTCTGTTTTGGATGTTTTATATTAAAATTTGGTTTTCACGGGAATGAGGCTAAAAGAGTGCGCACCCAGTTAGAATGGAACAACTAGCAAAATGATAACCGAAGGTTAAGATACAATAGGAAGTGACTAAGAGAGTTATACATGCTAGCAAAGACCGATAACCAGGCCTTTCTGTAATCCTTCATGTAGAAGGAAATTGATAAAGGATCTCAAACGCTAATGGGGTTGTGAGTGACAGACAATTCGCCGTTGTGTGGATTTCATTAATGGGCTAAAGAGATAACACAATAAAAAAAAAGAAAAAAAGAAAAAAGACCTCTTGATCAAAAATAAAAAAGATTTAGAAAAAGACCAATAGAAGAAAGCCATCTTATGACGTTATTACTTTTCGTTGATCCATACATACACAAGCATATCTAATTTGGACACGTGACTTGATGCTTTATTGCCTCTCATGCTTAATCTATTTCTTGTTGCAGGTTACCTACACCGCTTGCAGCGCTTATTAGTGGTGCTGTGTTTGCTCTTGCACATCTCACTCCTGGACAATTTCCTCAGCTGTTTGTTCTTGGTATTACTTCCATATCCTTTGATATAAATGACACTGGACGATAGAAGAGTAAAAGTAGAAATTACAAAATGAAATACTAACATAAAATGGTTTTTACTTCTGGAAGTTCTAGCAAGTGAAAGTTAGTTCAAAAAAGAATTTTTTTGTACTGCGTAAGACAGGATCAGCGACTTTCTATGGTTTCTATGCTAATATTTTATTCATCTTTAGTAGAGTGAAATGGGTCCGATTAGAGCAGAATGGATGTAGAGGTTCATATAGCCGGCCCTTGGGTAAAAGTCTAGGCACTTTTATGATTGATGTTTGAAACTCAGCTACGGTTTCATAATTGTTTGAAGTATAGCCACTTTTTAACAAGGAAATAAAATTTTGATAAAATTATCCGTAGCTAAAACACTGAAAAATGCCAGCATAGCGTGCTGGAGTTTGAAACTAAACTATAACACATTGTGCTGAAGTTTCTCCATGTTTTAGTTAAGGGTATTTGTTCAAATTTTATTTTTGCAATAAAAATTTATCTATTTTTTACTACATGGCTAAATATTAAAAAGTGGCCCAAAAACTGGCGATCCCACGCCATTTTAAGCCGACACTCTTACTAGTTTTGGATTTAGGCATAGTTGATTAATTGATTTTGCCCGTTCTTATCACTGGATATATTTTCTGTTTAATCTGACATGAAAAATGACATGTGCATTCAGGGACTGCTCTGGGATTTTCTTATGCTCAAACGCGGAACCTCCTAACTCCCATCACAATTCACGCTTTCTGGAACTCTGGTGTTATCTTGCTTCTAACCTTCCTTCAGGTAATCTTTAGTCTCCTCGTTCTTTCACTTAGGCTCGCTGCTTCATCAAGTCATCTAAGCTAACTTAGGATTACCATCTCGCAGTATCTGTTGTCTATGAATATGTTAGCGTCTCGAATAACTTCAAAGTTGCTTGACCATTAAGTCTGATTCCTTCCTCTTTAAACTCTTTGTAGCTCCAAGGTTATGATATCAAGGAAATAATACAAGCAACTTGAGCGGACCATGGTAATTCTCCGAACAAGGCCAGTTACATAATGAGTCGTCTTCATTAGCTTGTTAATAGTTGCCGAACATCGGAAGATATCTGATTATATTTTCTGTAATTTAGGACAAATGCTAACTGGAGCTTGTATGTAATGGGAGAAGTTATTATGTTTTGTCCAATGCCGAGTTGCTTAGTTTATTGGAAGAGCTACTAATGCTCTTTCTTCATGAAAAGCAGGGGAAGAATCCAACAAGGAAGCCTCTGTTAATTTCTCAATAATATCTTATATACTATTTGTAGGTTTTGAGTGCACAGTTTTCTTTAATGTATCCTTGTGTACAAGTTAGTTATATGAATGAATCTTCGATATCCATTTTGCTTCATTTGGAAGGATGCTAATTATTTTTGTCCTGAAATTTTAAACTAAGTCTTAACTTAAGGACATTTTTGTCGTGAAAATTTGAACTTAAAAAACTGAAACCCCTTTAGAGTGGGTGCATGGTGTCATTTCTACCATTCTAGAGACATTCAAATATCTAATTATTTAGACTTAAAAAGGATACTCAATGATATGGCGTTCTCTTGGGAAAAATATTTAATGGGCTTTTCTTTCTCATTCTGGGGATGTTCAAATCAAACCCTGGACCTAATGTATGTTTCAATTCCAGCCAAAATAATTTGACATATTTTGCAGCTCGTCAATGCCTTGTTGGCACAAATATAAATATCTCACCAGTATTTAAAGATCGAAGTTCAATATTTGCAGATAATGCAATTATTTGTAAATGCTGAAATATTATTTATGACCAAACAGAATATTTGATTTATTTTTCGGCTTGTTAAAACGTTGCAAACATGCTAGAAAAGATTCAGGTTTTTGCAGATGGTAGTAAATTTAGCAAGCAGAAGGAAATAAGAAATATCAATCTGGATAAAAACTACAAGGGATACGGAAGCAAATAACACAAAAGGATGTGGTGCAACGGATGAGACGCAACGCGAATTCGAATATAGTTAAGTTATTGGACACCGGTTTGGGAAATATACGGCGGCGAATGCAAAACAAAACATTGTTCAACTTCAGCATACAAAGGATCATTATTGTATCATAAATAAACAAAACAAAAAAATGTCTCGGCTTCATTGTTTCGATCCATGCAGTCAGCAAATACGGATTCGTGTTTGACATAGGCTTCTTCCTGAAATTCAACAGTACAGAACTAGCTAAGATTGCATCTCACAACAGATACATGGGTAAATGGGGTGGTGAGAGATGTCATGCCTGCCACGTGGCATCCACCTCATTAAGATGAGGGGAATATTTGAGCTACTTAGCTAACATTGGGGGTGTTTTGTACGGAAAAGTATAACGGCAAGTAAAATTGATCCCTTCCACATAGCAGAGAGACAAATTTAACCCTTTTCACTATAAAAATAACTAGAAAATGTAGATCTGCATCTAGTTCAAAATTATCATAGGAATTTATTACTATTGTTTATCTAATTTATAGTGATCGACTCTTTCAAACAAGGATCCAAATGAGATGTGCAAAAAAGAGCATAGCTATTGTGAGATTTCATGAAGCAGAAATCTTACATTATATGAATGTGAGATTTCATCCCTCAATCAGCTATGAATAAGGGATCAATAAGGCTTTCGACATATATTTCTGCAGCAAAATATTCCTCATTTTCAATGGCCTCCAATTGTCTGGTTGAACCATCATATATCATAATAACTGGGGGAAGCAAAAGTAAACTTTCACCCTTATTTGGCTGGCATAAAGGTAGAGAGAAAATGGGTGAAAAAAATATAAACTCCCCAAGATCTCGATGATGTTCGATAGTGAAAATCTTTGTCCAAAATACTTCAACTCCACAATCTTTGAGAATCCACACATCAGAATTAGATACTTGACGACAAGAACAAAGCACAGAAAGATCACTTCCCACCATTCCCAGTGTCAAAGGATAACTATCTTCTCCGTCGTATTTGGGAAGCTCTAACCTTCTCCACGTCTCGTCTGCTAAATCAAGAGAAATAATGTTGCACATATTGAACATATCAACATTAGCAGATAAAGCCCAATAAAGCTTCCCATTGGCAAATTTACCTGAAGAATTTATTAGAAAGTTCCCCTGAAACTTATCGACTGTTCTCCAAGAATCAGCCCTCAAACTGTAAATGTTGACCACAGTATCATATGAACCACCATCATCAGAAATACACTGAACAACTACTACTTTATAATCGTCGTGTGACTCATCACATCCAAAACCATATTTGCAATAGTAAGAGCAACCTCTCCTCAATTTTGCTCCAAATGTAGGTAATTTCTTGGACTTTCTAATTGTCGGGTTCCATAAAAATGGCTCCTCTATCTTACTGTAGAGACAAATCAGTCCATTGACAGAACCTACAGTCCAAGTATAAATAGTAGGGTTTTCCAAGGGAGAACTCATTTCAAATAGCTCAGTGATTTGTTCTTTGTAAAACAAGGAAGGGAGAGAACGTAACTTGAATTTTCCTTGGGAGTCTTGAAATATAACCATATGGTGGCTGCATTCTTTGTCATTAGCTGTTAATTTCAGATGGGTGTTTATAAATTCAGGGCTGGATATTAGTTCAAGCCATGATTTTGAAATGCACCTGAATTTCAACAGGAACTTCGAGGGTACCTTTAAGAGGATTTCGACGATGATTTCGCGGGGAAGAACAGGGATTACGAAATCACTCATTGTAGTGCAACAAAGGAGGTTGGCCTGAAAATGGATCAAGAACTATTTTAATCTTTAAACAGTAGTTGAGAGCATATCAGGGAATCAGAGACATCTAATTATACAAAATAGTAGCCTATTTCGATCTTTGTCGATTTTGTACATTGTAACAATAGAAACTTATAGAGAAAGGAAAACGGCTGATGGATTCTCTTTGTAATACTCCATCATATAGCCATGGTGGAGATCCCCAAGCAAAGTGGTGAAGAGGTCGATGTTTTCAAAGTTTCAACAAATTTCTAGCAGTATCTATTGCCATAGTATACACTCTCCCAACGCCTGCAACACAAGTAGCATTGTGTGCTTTTCAACTTTTATGAATTTTGTACCATAAATAATTAATGGAAAATAATAAAAGATGATATGAAAAAGATGTTCAAGATTTAGTTCCTTCTTCTTGATCTAATTCAACAAATCAGATATTTTTGGCTGTTTCCAACTTTGGATCCTTCAAAGAATCTGTCAAAGGCTCTGGATTCTGTTTTTACACCAAAGGTATAAAAGAAAGAAAACTCTTCCAGTTCAGAAAAAGAGAATGAAAACAGAACTCTTCATACTTTTTACTCTATTCATCCACGTTATTGACATCTTTTTTTTTGGGTAATTTAAATTTTTATTACCACGAAAAATATGTACAAGTATAACAGAAACTCTTCACTATCATTCTATAGTTGGATATGCAGCCCCGACTATAGAGGTCTTGGCAACTAAACAACACCAAATCTAAGGAAATACAAGAACTATCTAAGGATAGAAGTTTAGAATAGGTAGTATCTTCACTAAGTTGGATTTCAAACTCCCTCGGCAATGGACCTCTTGGATTATTAATCTGACCATGTCCTCATTTCTCCTCTTCTGGTTACGAAAGATTCTCCAATTCCTCTCTTGCCATATGTGGTATACAACACACGTTAGTTGCATTCTGTATATGGATCTTATCCTTTGACGTCTCTGTTTATTCCATCCCATGCAATAGTTTCCTCCATATAGTCGTTGAGTAGTTACATTCGAAAAACAAGTGCTCATGATCTTCGTCAGCTCCTTCACACAGGGAACAAATTAGATTGGTTAAAATACGCCATTTGATAAGCCTATCCCTGGTGTATAGCCTGCCTTGTATGACTATTTATACAATAAAGATCCATTTAGGGCAAATATCATTATTACACAGTAGTTTCCTCCCATGCAACCTTTGGAAACTCTCCCTTAAGTTTGTTGCATATGTCTATGATGGAGTAACAATCTGCAGTCATCACATCTTCCACTCTAATATTTGCTTCAGTTAGGTACCTGGCAGTACCTAAAATCTTTTGAGTTAACCATGATGCTTGCTTAACTTTGACAGTCCATGCTTCTCCTTGCTTTATATAGTATGCATGCATCCATTGTATCCATAATCAATCCTTCTTTTTGCACACGTTCCAGAGGTGTTTAAGGGTTGCTGGTCTATTCCATGTAATAATACCATTGATATTCAGTCCACCTGCAGTCTTAGGCCGACAGAGTTTCTTCCAGGCCACCCGTGCCTTCCTGCTACTTCCAGCTTCCCTTGTCCGTAAGAATATCTTGCAAATGGTTTCAATCTTCAGCAGGATTTTTTTTGGCAGTGGAAAACTGCGACAAAAAGGATTAGATAGAAATCAGAATACTCTTGATCAACTGTAATCTTCCTGCATAAGACGTGAATTCTGTCCAATGATGAACCTTTGCCAACATCTTATCTAGCAGGGTTGACATTGAGCCACTGATAATCTTTTTACACTCGGTGGTACTCCAAGGTATCTGAAAGGGAGAGACCCGAGCCTATGCAATATTTGATGTTGTATGTCCATTGGCACCCATCCAAAATATATACAACTATTCTCTTGATTTGCAATCAGCCCAGATGAGTTAGAAAACTGTTGAAAGCAATCATATAACATATGTAGACACTACGTCACCCCTATAGAATAAAAGCAGATCATCAGCAAAACTCAGTTGTACAATGTTTAGCTGCTCACATCTAGGGCGGAAATTGAAGTCTGGCTTATTCTTCAAATCTTTCAGTAACCTTGTCAATAATTCCATAGCTAGGACAAAGAAATATGGGGACAAAGGCTCTCCTTGACTGACTCCACGTTTAGCATCAAAAGGAACTGTTGGTTTTCCATTAATCACAATGGAATAGGACACTGTGGTGACACAACTCATAATCCATTTGATGAACTGGCATGGTATATTCATTGCTGTGAGGACCTGTTTAAGAAACACCCATTCTAGGGTATCATATGCCTTCTGCATGTCTATTTTGATCATACATCTGGGTGAAGTTCCTTTCCTTCCATAGCCTTTCACAAGTTCATGTCCAAGTAAAATGTTGTCATTCAACATTCTTCTTGGTACAAAAGTTGTGTGGCTCTTATCAATCAAATAGTCTATCACTAGTTGCAGTCGACTTGTTAGCATCTTAGGGATGAGCTTATATAAAATAGTGCATCTTATTGACACCTTTTATTATTTATTTTGAGACGTAATTTGAAACTACAATGTATTAATGTAGTAGGAAGTTGTCCATGCTCTTTCCATACTCCTTAGAGAAGCAACACCAATACAAAGTCGTCAAATGGCCGATAGCCCTTCGAAGCTTATGTTCCATCTAACCCCTAATAATCTTATATAAAATAACATGTCATCATACATCTTTATAATGTCACCAAGCCACACGCTTATGAGAAATGAGAATGCATCCTTCAAGATAGACCCATCACACCACATCCTATTGTAATGCCCGCCACGTCATTATGCTACATAGGAGCCTTTTGGCATATATTAATGCCATTGGAAGCTTACATAAGAGGAAGACTAGCATTTGTGAGAAGATTCTAGAGAAGTATGGACGTTTCCTTAGGAATACCCTAGATCCTTATGGATTTTCTAGGAAAGTCCTTGGAATCTTCTAGGCTTGTAGAGAATTCTAGAGAAAACCCTTATCTTGTAAATATTAAAGACTTGTGTAACAATTAATATTTACACATTAGCCCCTAGAAGACTAGTATATAAAGAGGGCATTCATTTGTAATTCACCAAGAAAAAGCAATCAAGTTCTCTGTAATATAAATCTTCCCTTAACAATTCTCTTGTATTTTTTCTACCATTCTCTTAGCGATCTTGAGTGTAGTAAGGCTGACTTGGCATAACAAGAACGTGAGCAAGTTGTGCAAGATCGTGAGCGAGTTGTCAAGTGCCGCACGTGTACTTAGTTAAAGACTAAAGACGCGACAACGTGGTATCAGAGCGAAGGTTGCAACTAAGGGAATGGCGAACGACGGAGAAATTAACGCTGCCACACCCAAGACAGTGCCATCTAAGATGCTGCTGGCAAGAGTGGCCATAACAAAAAGAGGAATGCCACCGATAAGAGCCATGAGGTGCCACCCAAGGTTGTGTCAAACGAATGGCTTACATCCCAAGAACCATCTACCATTGAGGCGAGCGAGGATGAATTGGAGGTCCTGCTCGAGGACGTCTCGCTCGGTAAAAAGCAGGTGATGAAGATGAACGCGAGGATGGACGCCGTGGAGATCTTTGGCCAATGCTTGGGGAAGGTGAAAGGTACCCTTAGAGTTCTTGAAGGTCACACTCTTGAAGAGATTGAGGGTATCCGAACTTAATTGGAGGGACGTACACAGACCGAGATGGATCTAAGGCAAACCATCACTGCCTTAGAGTGTAGACTCATGGAGGCTTTGAGTACTATCGATGCTATGAAGGAAAAATAGAGTCACTCGAGGAGCATGTTAGTGCTGGTGTGACCTAGGTAGCCAACAATGTTGTAGTAACGAGGGAGGCTAAGATCGAGGCTCCCAAACCCCCGATGTTCAAAGGTGTTCGTGATTCACAAGAAGTGGAAAACTTCCTTTGCACTTGGAGAACTACTTCAAGCATGGAAAAGTGAGGGACAATGAGGCCATGATCAACATTGCAGTGTTGTACCTCTTAGAGACTGCCATGCTATGGTGGAGAAGGAAGATGGCCTATGTGGATAAAGGCCTATGTACTATTAGCAGGTGGGATCAGTTCAAAGCCGAGTTCAAGTGACAGTTCTTTCCAAACAATGTCTTATATGAGGCAAGGAGCAAGCTTAGGAAGTTGAAGCAAACATGGAGCATACATGACTACGTCAAGCAATTCACTACCCTTATGCTTCAAATTCCCAACCTGACCAATGATGACTTGTTGTTCCACTTCATGGGCGAGTTGAAAAATTGGGCTAAACAAGAGTTGCAATGCCAGCAAATCGCGGATATAGAATAAGCCATAGTGGAGGCTGAGTCATTGATGGATTTCGGGCATGACAAGCACGACAAAGGAAAAGGCAAGGAGTCAAAGGTTAACAATGTCAAAGGCTGGGAGACCGTGGCAAAGGCAAGGAGATACAACAACAATACTACAAGACTCAAGTCAAAAAAGTCGAGTGGCTGGAAAGGCTACACCGAGAAGAAGGCACAGGCCGAAAAAAAAAGATGTTACATATGCGGAGGGCCACACTGCTTCAGGAACTGTCCCGACCTAAAGAGCTTAGTTTCATGGTCCGTGAACAGAAAGAGGAGCCGCAAGGAGAGAGTTCGGGAACCGCGAGAGGTGGATCACAAGATTGAGTTGGAGACAAGGGATAAGCCACCCGCATTCGCCCAATATCGTATGGCACCACCGAGCTAGAGGAGCTTAGGAAACAATTGAAAGAGTTGCTGGATGCTGATCACATTCGCCCATCAAAGGCACCTTTCAGCGCACCAGTATTGTTCCAGAAGAAAAAGGATGGATCACTGTGCTTGTGCATAGACTGCCGAGCACTTAATAAGGTCACATTGAAGAATAAGTACCCGATCCCACTCATTGTTGACTTTTTCGATAGACTTGGGCAAGCCAAGTATTTTACCAAGGTGGATTTTCACAAGGGCTACCACCAGGTTCGCATTGCAAAAGAGGATGGGCAAAAGACAACGTGTGTGACGAGATGTGGAGCCTTTGAGTGGTTGGTAATGCCCTTCGGTTTAACCAATGCACCGACCACATTTTGCACCCTTATGAACAAGAATTTCCATCCCTACCTTGATCAGTTTGTGGTAGTCTACCTAGACGACATAGTCATCTACAACAACACCTTGGATGAGCACATGGAGAACTTAAGGAAGGGTTTCCAATTCTTGCGGGAGAACGAGCTATACATCAAGAGGGAGAAATGCGAGTTTGCACAATCAAAGGTGCACTTCTTAGGCCATGTGATTAGCAATGGCGAGCTACGCATGGACGAGGCTAAGGTACGGGCTATCCAGGAGTGGGAGGCAACTATGAAGGTAATTGAGTTGAGATCATTCCTTGGCCTTGCTAACTACTATCGCCGGTTCATCGCTAGATACTCAGAAAAGGCCTCACCATTGAATGAGTTTCCAAAGAATAACAAGCCATGGGTTTTGACGGAGCGTTGTCAAAAGGCTTTTGAAGGCCTCAAGGCAGCTATACTAGAGGAGCCAGTCTTGGCATTACCTGACTTTGCCAAGAGATTTGAGGTGCATATAGATGCCTCAGACTTTTCCATTGAGGGTGTCTTGATACAGGGTAAGCAACTCATAGTGTTTGAGAGCCGCAAGTTAAATAAGACAGAGCGGCGTTACACGGTGCAAGAAAAGGAAATGACTGCCATTGTGCATTGCCATCGTACATGGAGACATTATTTGCTCGGGTCGAGGTTCGTGGTCAAGACTGACAATGTTGCTGCTAGCTACTTTCAGACGCAGAAGAAGCTCACCCCAAAACATGCTAGATGGCAGGATTTCTTGTCCCCGAATTTGATTATGTGCTGGAATACAAGCCGAGCAAAGGTAACATTGTAGTCGATGCCTTGAGCCGAAAAGTCGAGCTTGCTTCCATCACTTCAGCAAGTTGGGACATTCGTGAGGCTATAAAAGAAGGCATGCAACATGATCCAGCAGCCAAACATCTTATCGATTTAGCCAACCAGGGCAAGACGAGACGTTTTTGGGTAGAAGACGGTCTATTGCTTACCACGGGTCGGCGGGTCTACGTGCCTATGTTTGGAGACATTAGACGATGGATCATAAGGGAGAGTCATGACACAATGTGGGCTGGTCATCTAGGCCAACATCGCACTAGGGCTTTGGTTGAGTCAATCTACTATTGGCCACGCATGCGAGATAACATAGAGTGCTATGTGCAGACTTGTCTTGTTTGTCAACAAGAAAAGGTTGAACAACAACAGTTCGGAGGACTTTTGGAGCCACTACTAGTTGTAGAACATCCATGGGAGAGTGTGACTATGGACTTTATCACCTGTCTACCGAAGGCCGATGGTTATGGTACTATTATGGTGGTCGTAGATAGATTTTTTAAATATGCCACCTTCATGCCCGCCTCACCGGGTTGCACAGCCAAGGGAATCGCCGGGTTATTCTTTAAGAACATGGTGAATTATTGGGGCTTACCAAGGCATATCATTAGTGATCGAGACCCCTGTTTTACTGGAAACTTTTGGAGAGAGTTATTCGACATACTTGACACGGAACTGCACTTTTCCACTAGTTTCCACCCACAGACGGATGGATAAACGGAACGGGTCGATGCCTTACTAGAATGCTACTTGAGGCATTATGTAAGCGCACATCAGAAAGATTGGGAAAGGCTCCTAGACATCGCCCAATTCTCTTATAACTTACAACGGAGTGAGTCCACGGGGCAGACACTATTTGAGCTAGCCAAAGGCCAACAACCACAAACTCCACATTCATTACCAGCTGCGTTCGAGGGAAAGAGTTTAGGGGCTAATCATAGGGCCAAAGGATGGGAGGAGCAGCTTGACACTGCTAAGTCCTACTTGGATAGGGCAGCTAAGAAGATGAAGAAGTTTGCGGACCGTAAGCAGTGTCCCACGGACTATAGAGTTGGGGACATGGTCATGGTGACGTTTAACCCAAGACAATTCAAGGCACTACGACGCATGCATCAGAATCAAATTCTCAAGTATGAGAGGCCATTTAAGATCGTTGCCAAGGTAGGCAAGATCTCATACAAGCTTGACATTCCATCATATCTTAAGATCTACCCAGTCTTCCATCCAAGCATAATTAAGCCATATCATTAAGATAAGGATGATCCGAGTAGGGGCCAATCACGTTGAGCGCCTATTACTATCACCGCCTCGCATGATTGTGAGATTGAGGCTATCAAAGATTACCAGGCCAGGCGAAAACAAGGGCAAAAAGACACTGCTATGTTGCTCGTCCATTGGAAAGGGCAATCACCGGAGGAGGCCACATGGGAACGATATGAAGACTTGTGGAAATTCAAAGATAAGATCTGAGAGTTTATGCAGCAGAATTACGCCGCGGTCGCCGCAATATTAGGTGGAGGAGAATGTGATGACCTGCCACGTCATCAAGCCACATAGGCATCATTTGGCATATATTAAAGCCACGTGGAAGCTTACATAAGAGGAAGGCTAGCATTTGTGAGAAGATTCTAGAGAAGTATGGACATTTCCTTAGGAAGACCCTAGATCCTTATGGATTTGCTAGGAAAGTCCTTGGAATCTTCTAGGCTTGTAGAGAATTCTAGAGAAAGCCCTTATCTTGTAAATATTAAGGACTTGTGTAACAATTAATATTTACACACTAGCCCCTAGGAGGCTAGTATATAAGGGGGACATTCATTTTTAATTCACCAAGCAAAACAATCAAGTTCTCTCTAATACAAAGCTTCCCTTAACAATTCTCTTAGCAATCTTGAGTGCGGTTAGGGTGACTTGGCATAGCAAGAACATGAGCAAGTGGTGCAATATCGTGATCGAGTTGTCAAGTGTCGCATGTGTACTTAGTTAACGACTAAGAACATGACACTATAACCCATCACTAACAATGTAATCAATAACCCAGGTAAAACACTGCTCATCAATAAGCAAACAAAGGAGTGAGGAAATTTAATGAGTGTTGACGAAAACCTTGGAGAACAGGATTCAAATCTTAATAGAGGAAAAAAAACTAGTCAATTTCTTCTCATTTGCCTAAGTCTTGGCGGGCAGAGTAAACCGGTGCTTGTGTTGGCAAGAAGTAGCAGGTACCGCGGAATAGTCAAGGTGTGTGCAAGCATGACTCGCACTCCACCACCTAATCCTATATATATATATATATATATATATATATATATATATATATATATATA
>ML271037.1:51260-116250 GCA_005239495.1 Nicotiana undulata
TGTGTGCGCGCGTATCGCGCACTCCCCCCCCCCAACCTATATATATATATATATATATATATATATATATATATATATATGCAAATGAGGTAGACTTCAACAATGATATATTTCCTCCAATAAAAAATATCTCTTCCAACCATTTAGCATATGATTCCAAAAGTGACTACCTACACCAACAAATTCACACCATGTATGGATTTCTGTACTTCGCAAGCTCTAAGTTGTGTATACAAACATAACCCTGATATATTGTGAAGCAGACTAATATTCAGTATGTATTTACCGACTAATATTCTGAGGAAAATAGAACTACAAATATTTGCAGGCATTGCAGGTATATTCAGAAAAAAGTATAAATAAAGAGAAAAATGATCTGCTTGTTCACAATAATAAATATGATATTATTACTGATATTCTAATTTATAATGATAGAACTTTTTCAAACAAGGAACCGTTCATAATTCATGCTTTCCTCTATCAAGGTTCCCTAAATGAGATGGCAAAGGTGCCCAAAAACCTAAACGATAGCCCTTGGCAGAGGCTAGTTGCAAAGGCCTCAATCACCTTGTGCCCACTCTGCCTAGACTAGAGGAAAACATGCCTTTTGTTCAACATAATAAATTTTATTTATATCCTCTATCCTACATCGGAAAACAATATACCACCACCTAATAACCTTTTTTTTTCATGAAATAATAACAGAATAAAAAAGAGAAATGCTTACAAGAACTGCAAGCTATACAAAGAAATATGATGCATGGATTCATACTCGTTCGAACTCTTGTTCTTTACTTGATTAAAAAAAAGTGCAAATAGCATAGCAGCTAAGATAAAGCAGAACTCTTAAAAAGCTATCAGCTACATGATATTGAGATTTCATGGTTATGACGTCCCTAGTCATCTATCAATAGGGGGTCAACAAGGGTTTCTACACAAATTTCTGCAGGTTGACATCCCCTAAGTCCAGTGACTTCCGGTTTTCTGGTGGAGCCATCCTTGGGTTGTATATCATGTATTTTGGAGGAAGCAATAGTAAGATTTTCCCATTATTCGGCTGGCAAAAATGTGTAGAGAAAGCGAAAATGGATAAAGTGAACGTATATTCCCCAATATCTTCAGGATATTTGATGGTGAACATTTTTGACCAAGATGCATTCAAACAAATAGAATTTTTGACATACGAAAAATAAAATGCAACCACAAAAGAATAAAGCGATTTTATTGATAAATATTGCGGGTTACAACTCTGTTTATCCTTGATCTTTCTCCTAATTGTTCTCCGTGATTTGAGGGCTGGATCAGCGTATTCTCGAACGTAGGATGATACGGAACTCTCTGGGTTATTTAATCTCCATGAAAGCCGATTATTGTTTGGATATTCTTCTTGAAGCATTTGATTATCTAGAAGAATATCTATTGATCACGTCATTATTATATGCCTCGATCCCTTTGTGAATATCCCGAGAATTTGTGGGATTTTTTGAGACGCCTCTTCAAAGGGAATATGTAACCCTTTTATAGGTATGCGTTAGGGTTTAGGGTGGAGTAACCTCCAAGAAACTCTGATAGACTCCTAGGATTTCAATAGTCCTGTAGTATCTTGAATTTAGGGTTTAGCTTGATCCTTTAAGATTTTGATGTCTACAAATTTCCCATACTTCAAGGTTTGTCGGGGTGTAGGCTTGCCGAAACTTGAAGACGAGACTTGAAGTACTCGACAATCGCAACAAATGATTTTGAAACTTGGAGTTTTCTATTTACAGGAGGAAGAGATGAATGGCAGAACTGGTCCCACCGGCATTCCAATTTGTTTGCAATAAATTTTCAACAAACGAAAAATAAACTACAACCTCAAAAGAATAAAGTTATTTTATTGATAAACATTGGGGGTTACAACTCTGTTTATCCCTTGATTCTTCCTCCGAATTGTTCTCCATGATTCGAGGGTTGGATCAGCGTATTTTCGAACGTAGGATGATACAGAACTCTCTGGATTATTTAATCTCCATGAAAACCTATCATTGTATGGATATTCTTCTTGAAGTATTTGATTATCTAGAAGAATATCTATTGATCACAACATTATTTTATGTCTTGATCCCTTTGTGAATATCCCGAGAATTTATGGAATTTTTTGAGACACCTGTTCAAAGGGAATATGTGACCTTTGTTATAGGTATGGGTTAGGGTAGAGTAACTCTAAGAAAATCTGATAGACTCCTAGGATTTCAAGATTCTTGTAATATCTTGAATTTAAGATTTAACTTGATCTTTTAAAACTTCAATGTCTACAAACATTAACTCCACAATCCTTCATAATCCACACATAAGAAGTAGTTCCTTCACTACAAATACAAAGCACAACAAGATCACTTCCCACCCCTCCCAGCGTCAAATGAGAATTTGCTTCTTCATAATGAGGAAGATCCAGCTTTCCCCATGTCTCGTCTGTTAAATCAAGAGCTATGATGTTGCAAACATTGTGCGCATCAACACTAGCTGTTTTAGCCCAAAATCTTCCCATTGACAGATTTGCCTAAATAATCTCTCAGAAAGTAGCCCGGAAACTTATTGACTCTTCTCCAAGAATCAGTCCTCAAACTGTAAATGTCATGTAACTCACATATCCAAAACCATGTCTGTAATAAGAGGAACCACGCCTCATTTGAACATCTAACTTATGCAATTTCCTGGACTTCCTAATTGTTGGGTGCCATATAAATGCCTCCTCAAAGTCAATCAAAAAACAAATCAATCCATCGGGCGAACCCACAATCCAATGAGGGGTTTTTTTCACGGGAAAATCAATGTCGAATACCTGAGCTCTTGTTCCTTTTTGAATTAAGGAAGGTAGACAACATACCTTGAATTTGCTTTTGAAGTGTTCAAATATAACCCTATGGCTGCTGAATGCTTTGTCATTATCTGCTAATTTTATATGGGTTTTCACAAAATCAGGGCTACAGATTAGCTGAAGCCATGATTTTGAAACACACTTGAATTTAAACAAGGGCTTTGGATGCAGCTTTAAGAGGATCTCTGTGATGAGTTCTACGGGAAGAACATGGGTTACAGAAGCGCCCATTGTAGTTGCAGAGAGGTAAGTTTGACTTAAGACGGAAATGGGTCTCGTGGCATGAGAGAATTTAGTGTAAAATGGCGCATATAATTAGAATGATATGAGCCATAATTTGACAGAATATATATGTTATTAAATTAATCTGATATATTATATTACTTTAATAAATATTAGTTATTATTATTATTTGGTGTAATATACAGAAATATAAGAAAGTATATAAAAAATCAAAGAATACACATTATAGTAATGAAATGAATTGTTTGTTCCTTATTTATTCTTTATTTGTTATTAAACTAACAAGTACTTAGTACTATATAGTTACTTATATGACTTTTTATTAACTTGTCAATTGACTCAATATTTTGATATTACTTCTCTTTTAATATAATATAAGTATATATATTTCTTACTTTGAAAATAGTTAACTTTACTAAATATATGTTATACCGTTAAAAATTGCCTAAATTTATCAATAATTTTCTTGCGCGTTATTTATTCACCTTTTATTTATTAATTATTTTAAAATATAAATATTATAAGATTATCTTTATCCCCTCTTTTCGTACATTCTTTTCTATCATAATATTTGATCAGTTTTTTCATTTTATATTTTGCTGAAATTGAAATAATGTAATATTTTATTACTAAGTTGTATTGTTGATTCATCAAAAGTATATATAGATAAGCTTTTTATTAGTTTTATAAAAACCTGCCAATACTTTTAATAATTATTAATTTGTATTATATATTCTTATCCTACGTATAATATCTTTATATTTTTGTATTTTTCATCATGAAATTATGAGTTCTAGTTATTAATTAAAATTTCCTACATGAGAAATATATATATATATATATATATGTGTGTGTGTGTGTGTGTACACGCTATCACTTGATTTTTTTTAGTATTATGACTATTTGTTTATTACTATGATTTTAGTTATGTGTATATGTACGACGTTTCTCATCATAATTATAAGTCTTATATTTTTATATTTTCTCAAAAATTTATATATATATATATATTTGGTTCCTTGCTTATCAAATTGTATAATCGATTACTTAATATTATTAAAGTGATATACAAAATTTTAATAAATTATGAGTCTAATATGATATAATGAATATAATTTTGTATTATTCTTGAAATTTAATTTAACTTTATCCTATATGAGTTTCTCAAATTATTTTCATATTTAAATTTATCAATAATATTTTCGAGTATTATTTATTTATTCAATTTTATCAAACAAATTTAAAATGGTGGATAGAATTACATTATATCAATTCTCCTCTTCTTCGAAGGCAAGCTAAAATATCGAAAACACAAAGCTTAATTCAGAAGTAATCCACATATACAGGGAGCAGAATATGATAGCGGATAGCTTGGTATTTTTTGGACTACAATTATAGGGAAGTAACATCAACCCTCCCCCCTTCACCAGCAACCTTCTCATGCAAGACCAACGAGGCTATCTAAAGCAAAGGAAGAAATGCATGGATCAAGGGGCCTCCCATACTCCAGTAACAACATTTTGTCATCAGAGGGACATGCCCTCTACGAGCAAGGGCCCAAACGGCCCATCCTCATCAACAACACCCACAAACATTAGTAGTATCAATAGTGTTTGTATATCTCAGAAAAATAGTGCAAGTAGCTTTAGCTTGGACACATTTTGTTACACTGTCACTGCGCAGCAACTCCCTATATAATTTTTGTTATAATATAAATTAACCTTTAAAACCAACAAAAAGAAAACACAAAGCTTTATTTATGTTTGAGAAACATAATAATTTAAATTGTGTCTTCAGTCATTTGTATTGGACAAAGATCGTTAGACAGGTCTACTTGTGCATTGATATTGATTACCTAGATGTGTATTAGCGTTCCAACTTATATTTGAGGGAAGATTTTGAGTTAATATCCAAACATAAGGTCCTATTTTGGCTCCTTGTATTTCCCAAGTAAAGTGTTGATTTACGAAAATAATTTCGTTACATTGAGTAACTTTTAGATCTTACAAAATAAACTTGTAGCGCCCCCTTTTTCTCCCAACTCCTTTCGAGGCCGGTTAAAAAGGGGTTTATGACATTGGGTCGGGACAACTCGTTCCTTTGGGAAAAGAATTTTTGCATCTTTGAAGAGTCGTCACCTAACGATTTTGAGGTGCGTTAGGGCACCTGGGGTTTTTTTATTTATAATTACGATTCGATAACCAGAGATAGAGTAAGATCTTGAAATTATCCCAAGGGGAAGGTGTTAGACACCCCTCAGGATCCACAAGTGTGGTTCCCACCCAAACAAATTTTTGTGAATTTGTACAATTTAGCAAATAAACAAGTATGGCTCAAATATAGGGGATTTAAGTATAAGTACAATTATTTGAAAACAGTTAGGCTATATTTGAAAGGGATTGCAATCTAAGCACGTTCATGAAAGTAAAGGGGTATCCTAGGTTTATTTATAATACAAATCAAATCAATGCAATACCCGGTATGACATTCCTCAAAGAGGGGCTACACATGGTATTAACGCACCAGTCATCATATCCATATTTACCCTTTCCCACCCCGTGAAGGTAACTAAAGCGAGTGTTGGCCTCGACCTCTATTGCATGTTGTTACCCGTCCCATTCTAACAGTGCCGGAGGAATTTAGGACTTCTATCCTATAAGGGAGGTTCTAGGCAGACCCTCAGGTTTTAAAAGGTGAAAATACTAAGGCGATACATAATAAAACACATAGGAATTCAATTAAGGGGAGCATGGAAGACAAACAGAAGGCCCAGGTATACCTCCACACATAGTACACATAAACAACATGACTCATGCACAATTAAGGTCCAAATTCAGGTTCAGATCCTAAGCATGGTTTCTAAATGATAACTCAAAGACAGATTTTATTGCATAACTCAGAGAGGAAGTCCTAATCAGGCTTGCCTACTGGTTTTGAACATGTTAACAGTTGAACACTAATCATAGAAGACGGTTCTGGTTTTATTTCTTTATGGTTGATTACCTAAGGCTTGCCTAGGTGTGTAGCAATCATTCAGAGTTGATAACAACTGTAGGTTGTCATACCTAATAACATGCAGTTCTAGGTCTTGCAAGTATTCAGAGATTTATTACCAGTTTGTTAGAGCAGGAGGACTGTTTTATATGTCTGTATTTGACCAAGTGTAGTTAAATGAGTGTGATCCTATAACATGATGTCTAATGCAGAATGATGCATATGCAGTTACTAAAACAAGATCTCTAAATGTATTCACAATTTCAAAATAGGCAGGAGTGACAGTTTTTAATGTTGTTACCTAAAGCAGGATTTTTTAAGTATGTAGCATGGTGAACAACACATTTATCCTAAGGCAGGATTTCTAAATGCACATCACAACATTATGCACAGTTTCAGAATAGACATAAATGATAGTTTTTAATGTTATTTACCAAGTAATTGGATTTCTAAGACGAGACATGATGTTGTTAACATTATTCATTCCAGGACAGGATTCCTAAATGAAGTTTCATGACATGTTCATATGGTAGAGTCATATGATAGCAATTGTTTTGTTGGGTATTATTTACCTTATAGACATGATTTCTAAGTGCAGATAATAAACAATGACATGCTGAAAGAAAACAGTATGAATAAGCTTAAGTAGCATGATATCTAATGCATGGCATGTTGTACCTAAACATGGCTACTATTGCGCATAGAGAAAATAAACCTAGAAACAAGATCTCTACCCTTGATTATACTACAACATGCACATCACCCACCCATTTTCACTATCCATCCCCATAGTTGTTTTACAATAATTATTACAGACCTCTGAATAGGAATTACATAATTGAAATAGAAGAAAAATAAGAAGCTAACTATAGGGAGCCTACAGAATAGGCCCAGATCTCCATGTCCTCAATGTCAGGTATTGTTTCACAGTCTTTTCACAATCCGGGTGTGTCAGAGTTCCCTAAGGACCTCAAGGGATCCCGGGTAGTGCTCACACCCAGATTTCATAGCCAAGATAGAGTAAGTGCAGTGTAGAAAGGCCAGCTCTTGTGTGTCAAAGTTCAGAGGGAGCTCAAGGGTCCCAAGACAATGCTCACACAAAAGAGGCAGAACTTAGGAGGGGTCTAAGAGTAGAGTGAGAGTGCTTGATATAGTTCGAAAACCTTGAGTAAGTAAACAGTTTTGGAAAAGAGATTTAAAGGAAACAACTTTGTAAAATTATCTTAGTAAAGCAGCTTGAAAAGAGCAGGGTAATCAACAAGCAACACACCAACCTTAGAATCCAAACAGGTCCAGCATCACACATGGAACAAAGAACCAAGACAGGTTCAGCACCACAAACCTTCACACAAGGGTATTAAGGATTAGGGACATATAGGGCACATGATGAAAAACATGTAACATGCAGCATAAAATCAGAAGTTCATAAGGATTCAGGGGATTGGGGGATACAGTAGGGTATAGGATCATGCTAACATAATAGTACCAAATAGGTCAAGACAGTAGTATACATTCTACTCAAACTAATGTACCAAACACAGGCATGAAGATTCACATAGAGCATGTATCAAGTACATAAAGGCATGCTGGTTATGACAAGTAGAGGATAACTTCACATGTGAATGGGGTTCAGGATCCTAGTTACATGTTGAACAACAAAATAATAAGTAAAAGCAAATTAGAAACACAATGAATTGCAACAGTGATATAAACATGTTGATTTGAGAATTGAAATCTGAATAAGAACATACCAGTGAGGTGAAGAAAACAGTAACACAAAGCAAGAGATAGGAGATGCACAGTAGTTAGCCTTGGCTTGCAGCCAGCCAACTTAGAGTAGTAGCAAGTAGCACAGAAGAGAGAATAGAAAGAGTAGCAAGTTTTAGTTTTTAATGAGAGAGTTGAACAGATTATTTCGTGTCTGTGTGTGTTTTGAAAAATAGGAAGACTGTGCATATATAGCAGTTTAGAAGCTAGGTAAATAAGGCAAGAATTAATTGTTCAGTAATTATAGAACTCAGAATCAATTAAGAATAAAAATCAGTCCAAGTCTCCCCTTAATTAAGGGAGTCACTTACCAACGGTAAAAGATAGGAAACCAGTTAAGGAAAGAAATCACATAGCCGAAATATAGGGTAGTGTAACAATTAAAGAAAGAATTCAAATACTATAGGTATAGAACAAGCAATTAGGGATAGGTTGATAAAGTTCTAATTAAGTAAATAACAACAAGAATCAATCAATAATATAGCCAACCACATAATAAGGTAATAATTTAAAGATGGTAATAAAAAAGGAACAAGTAGCCAAAAATCTGTAAGGAGTATTAACACAGTAAATTAAGGATTCGATAATCAAAGAATAACACTGATTAAGGGAAATAGTATAGGCTTCCACGAATAAACAAACAAACAAGTTTTAAACAAGCATAACCAAATCGGAAACCCTAATAAGACATTACTAGGGTATCAAAAAAATACTCAAATTAATCGAGACATATTCATGAGACTTAGACATACAGACAAGTCGAATGAACATACAGTAAATACTAACTCAGAGTCCAAGACTAAGTGTCAAAAATTAGGGGTTTTCAACATAATCAGTTAGGCTAAGGGAGAACTTAATAAAAAACGTTTAAACATGACAAGAATCGTAGAATAACACTTAAAAATCAGAGAAAATCATTTTGGAGAAAAGGTTTCAGAAACCCTAGTCATGAAGATGAAGAGTCACTTTAGAAAAATCGGGAAAAACCTTTGAGGAAACAACAAAAAGCTCATAATATACACAAATTTAAGACAAATCTAAAAGGAATCGGAAAATCTTAAAAGTTAGGGTTCCAGAGAACCTAGAGAAGACAAGAAAACCTTAAACTGTTACCGGCTTTAGCCGAAAAAGTCATAGATCTTACTCAAACGGCCGAAGGTGGCCGGAAAATGGCATGAAGGATCATGTGTAGGAGTTGAAACGCTCCAGGTTCACCTGAGGACCTCAGGGTGGTATAAAACCGGCGTGGGGTGAAGCAGAGGCTAGTGGAGGGTGAGAGGACATAACTTCCGGCGAGGGAGGTGGCCGGAGAAGACGGACAGAGTCCATCGGAGAGGAGGAGATGAGAAGGTTCTAGAGAGAGCCAGAGATAGAGAGAGAGGGAGGTAGAGAGATGAATGAGAGAATGAAAATGGGGGGGGTAGTTGTTGGGACTAATTAAGGAAGGACTGAATATGGGTCGTTGATCTAATTTGATCAACGGTCCAGATTACACACAGGATTGGGTCGGGTAGGATTGGGTATTGGGTCATCTAATTGGGCTAAAGACTAAGTTTAATTTAGGCTACATTTTAAATAAAAATTGGCTACTTGTTAAATACCCAATTAAATAAGTAAATAACTAATAAAATAGTTAATAATTACATTAAATGAAATTAAGGCTAAATAGGTGAAATTAAGGTAATTAACTAGTATTTAAAATATAGAATGACTGATTATTAAATTAAAATAGCATAAAATGCATAATTAGGCTATAGTTGCAAAAGTATTGTGATTATAGCCAAACAATGCGAAATTGGCTAATTTGTGAAATAATTAAATCTTAATAGGATAAAAAATAATATATAGAGCTAAGAAATATTTTAAAATTATTTGTAATGCAATTTATGAATAATTACGGGATATAAAGTACTGAATAAATTAGACAATAAATTGGTAAAAATATGNCATGAAATGACTAATTATTGAATTAAAATAGTATACAATATGTAATTAAGCTATAATTGCAAAGCTATTGTAATTATAGCCAAATAATGCCAAATTGGCTAATTTGTGAAATAATTAAATCCTGATAGGATTAAAAAATGATATATTATGCTAAAAAATATTTTGAAATCCTTTGCAATGCAATTTATGATTAGTTATGGGATATAAAAGTACTGGATAAATTAGAAATAAATTTATAAAAATATGGGAAAAGTTTGGAAAAATTTCCATTGTTATAAAAACTGATTTTAAAGGTATATATGCAAATTTTAAAATAGTTTGAGAAAAAATTGGGTATCGACAACTGCCCCTCTTTACACGGGAAGGATGGAAGAGTTGTCGGGTAAAGATATGATGGGCAATTTTGACCGAGCGAAACGATTTGAAGAGATTTAGGCTGCACCCTGGTTTCCGAGTTGCCTACATATCCCTGGTTTTATAGGAATCAGGCCGTATGTAGTTCAGGAGCCATCAGTGAAGTATACCGATGAAAGTTTTGCTAGAACGGACGCAACATATAGGGTTGGATAAATAAACGACTTACGGGAATGGTTAGGAGAACTGGAGTGGGACCGCTCCTGCCAGGATGGCCTTTGCTCGCCGGATTACCTGCAAATAAACGATACAAGTATATATTGTGCGTAATTTAAACATGATGCAAATTCCCGTCGCACCATGAATGCTGTCTTTGGACATTTAAGGATGACGTCCTCAGACCATGATGTCCTAGGCCATGGATTTGCTTGATGCAGGATTTGCAGGCCATGAAATGATGTTCTCGGGCCATGAGGATGGTGCCTCCGAACGATGACGTCTTTGAATAATGATATGCAAAGGATAGAAAGAGATCCTCAAGCCATGGCATGGTGTTATCGGGCCATGAAGATGCCATGGAATGGTGTTCTCGGGTCATGAAAATGATGCCTCCGAACGATGACACCTTTGGACAGGTTGGCGATATTTCAGCCCATGAGATGCAATAATATGATGCTGACAGGACAAAGCTTATTCTTATGTACTGAAGGGCAAATCTTAGCCCGTAGAAAAAGCGAAATAGATAGTGCTTGAGATAGCATTTAGTTTCGATGAAAAGTAAATTAGAGGCAGAGCTTAGCCTCGGAAGGTAGAAAATTAGCCTTATGCAAAGATACAGATGGAGCCAGCGTTTAGTCTCGGAAGGAAGAATGGTAGCCTTATGCAGGTGGAAGGCAGAATGGTAGCCTTATGCAAGTTGGAATGCAGAATAGTAGCCTTATGCAATGCAGATAGAGATAGTGCTTAGTCTCGGAAGGAAGAATGGTAGCCTTATGAAAATGGAAGGCAGAATGGTAGCCTTATGCAATGGAGGTAGAGCTTAACCTCAGGAAGGCGAAATAGTAGCCTTATGCAAGATGGAAGGCAGAATGGAAGCCTTATGCAATGCAGATAGAGACAATGCTTAGTCTCGGAAGGCAGAATGGTAGCCTTATGCAGGTGGAAGGCATAATGGTAGCCTTATGCAAGTTGGAAGGCAGAATAGTAGCCTTATGCAATGCAGATAGAGACAGTGCTTAGTCTCGGAAGGCAGAATGGTAGCCTTATGCAGGTGGAAGGCAGAATGGTAGCCTTATGCAATGCAGATAGAGACAATGCTTAGTCTCGGCAGACAGAATGGTAGCCTTATGCAAAAATTAAATAAATGACAAATAGAAATTCTTAACTGATAATGGATTGCAGTGTTGTGATCATTGTGAGCATTGTGGCTACGGAGCATTATTTTTATGTGTTGATAGCAAATGTCGTCAAGTGTGACGGTTTGGGAATCGTCTTTTGAACAATGTTTGTCCTTTGGGCGGATAGTACGTTTAGGGATTTTGCAACCTTAGTGCCTGCATCCAAAGAAAAATCGTGAGTTTTGTAAGGGGAAGGTTAGTTCGTATCCCCGATGACTTTGCTTGACTTGTTCGGCTTGATCTGATGATACTGTTTGTATCACTGGGGTAGCGTTTGCTAAACAAAGCTGTTTCAAAAATAAGTATGCATGATTTTATAAAAGTCTGATATAATGTATATTTAAAATAGTTTGGATGAACCGATGACTGTGACACGATTCAAGACATTGAAACCTCTCCTGCTACGGAATTTTGAGGGTACTCCTCAAAATTCTGCCCCAGTTTGATGGGTTAACGCTTCTGACTGTTGCTCGTGCGGTGATCGGCTGAAATTACTTCGGAATTTTGAGGGTCCTCCTCAAAATTCTGCCCCAATTTCCAATTGTGGGGGGAAAATGAATTTTTATTGAATTATGACCGAACCCATAGGGCTGCTTACATATCCCCTCTTAAACGGGAATCAGGCCCTATGTAGTTCAATTTACATCTTTGATAAAAGCATAAAGGTTACACATAATAGCGTTTGACTGCATCTGAATTGATTGGCTTCGACCAGAATTCTCCGTCCATTTCTACGAGTATAAGAGCTCCTCCTGTCAAAACTCGATGAACCATGTATGGACCTTTCCAGTTGGGAGAGAACTTTCCCTTGGTTTCGTCTTGATGTGGAAATATTTTCTTTAACTCCAGCTGCCCCGGTGTGAACTGTCTTGGCTTGACTTTCTTATTGAAGGCTCTGGTCATTCTATTCTGATAAAGTTGACCATGGCAGACTGCATTCATTCTCTTTCCGTCTATGAGTGCTAACTGCTCATAACGGTTCTTTACCCACTCTGCGTCGCTGAGCTCAGCTTCTTGTATGATCCTTAGGGAAGGGATTTATACCTCAGTGGGAATAACAACCTCTGTACCATAAACTAGCATATAAGGAGTTTCCACCATCGATGTGCGGACCGTGGTGCTTATGCTTCTGTACCATAAACCAGCATATAAGGCAAATGATAACTTCTCGTGCCACTACTTATGCTTCTCTATCATTTTCCTCAATATCTTCTTGATGTTTTTGTTAGCGGCTTCTACAGATCCATTCATCTAAGGTCGGTAGGACGTGGAATTCTTGTGTTTGATTTTGAAGGTCCCGCACATAGATTTCATCAAGTCACTGTTGATATTGGAACCATTATCAGTAATGATTGATTCTGAAATTCCGAACCGGCAAACAACACGGTCGCGGACAAAGTCGGCCATGACTTTCTTAGTCACTGCTTTGTAGGATGCTGCTTCGACCCATTTGGTGAAGTAATCGATGGCTTCTAGGATGAACCTGTGTCCATTGGAGGCGGAAGGCTCGATTGGTCCAATAACGTCCATGCCCCAGGAGGCGAACGACCATGGTGAGCTTGTCGCATTAAGCTTGTTTGGAGGTACCTTTATCATGTCTGCATGTATCTGACAGCGGTGGCATTTTCGAACATACTGGATGCAGTCTGTTTCCATAGTCATCCAAAAGTAACCGACGCGAAGTATTTTCTTCGCCAAAACAAAAATGTTCATATGCGGGCCGCAAGTCCCAGCATGGATTTCCTCTAGTAGCTTGGATGCTTCCTTTGCGTCTACACATCTTAATAGCCCCAAATCGGGAGTCCTCATGTACATGATTCCTCCGCTGTGAAAGAAGTTGTTGGACAGTCTCTGAAGTGTGCATTTCTGAGTAGGATTTGCAAGCTCTGGGTACTCTCCTTTTTCCAAATATTCCTTGATGTCATGAAACAAAGGCTTTCTGTCTGCTTCTTCTTTGACATGGGCACAGTAAGCAGGTTGGTTATGGATCTTCACTGGAATGGGATCAATGAAATTCTTGTCTGGATGCTGAATCATAGATGACAGAGTAGCCAATGCATCAACGAACTCATTCTGGATTCTGGGGACATGCCGAAATTCTATCTTTGTGAACCTCTTTCTTAACTCTTGTACGTGGTGCAAATACGACAGTATCTTGGAATTCTTAGTAGCCCACTCTCCTTGTACCTAATATACCAGCAAATCCGAGTCACCAATCACTAGCAATTCTTGAATGTTCATGTCAATGGCTATTTTGACCCTAAGATGCAGGCTTCATATTCGGCCATATTGTTGGTGCAAGGGAAACTGAGTTTGGCAAATACCGGATAATGTTGACCGATTTTCGATATCAGGACAACTCCAATGCCGACTCCCTTGAAATTCGCTGCTCCATCGAAGAACAGCCTCCAACCGTCATAGGATTCTGCAATGTCTTCTCCTATGAATGATACCTCTTCATGAGGAAAATACGTTTTCAAAGGTTCGTATTCTTCATCCACAGGATTCTCAGCAAGATGGTCCGCCAATGCTTGTCCCTTGACCGCTTTCTGAGTTACATAAACTATGTCGAACTCACTCAGCAGGATTTGCCACTTGGCTAGCTTCCCACTGGGCATGTGCTTCTGAAAGATGTACTTCAATGGATCCATTCTCGATATGAGATAGGTAGTATAGGCACAGAAATAGTGCCTCAGCTTCTGAGCTACCCAAATCAAAGTGCAACAGGTGCGTTCCAATAGAGAGTACCGAGCCTCGTATAGAGTGAACTTCTTGCTGAGATAATAAATAGCTTGCTTCTTTCTTCCTCTTTCGTCGTTCTGCCCCAGAACACAGCAGAAGGCTCCATCTAACACTACAAGGTAGAGTAGCAAAGGTCTACTTGGCTCAGGAGGTACTAGGACTGGTGGTGTTGACAGGTATTCTTTAATTCTGTCGAAAGCCCTTTGACAATCATCGGTCCACTTGGTCGCGACATCTTTCTTCAGCATCTCGAAGATAGGTTCACATATAACTGTAGACTGTGCTATGAATCGGCTGATGTAGTTAAGCCTTCCCAAGAAGCTCATCACATATTTCTTGTTCTTTGGCGGTGGTAGTTCTTGAATGGCTTTGACTTTTGAGGGATCCAATTCTATCCCTCGACGGCTCACAATAAACCCGAGCAATTCCCCAGTGGGAACACCAAATGCACACTTTGGGGGGTTTAATTTTAGATTGTATTTCCGCAGTCTATTGAAGAACTTTCTCAGATCTTCTATGTGGTCGACGTCTTTCTTGGACTTGATAATAACATCATCCACATATACCTCGATCTCGTTGTGTATCATGTCGTGGAAGATAGTGGTCATATCCCTCATGTAAGTGGCCCCTGCATTCTTTAGGACGAATGACATCATCTTGTAACAGTATACTCCTCACGACGTAATGAAAGTCATTTTCTCAGCGTCTTCCTCATCCATCCAAATCTGATGATAACCAGCGAAGCAATCCACGAATGATTGTAGCTCATGCTTGGCGTAGTTGTCAATCAAGATGTGTATATTTGGCAAGGGGAAGTCGTCTTTCAGACTGGCCTGGTTGAGATCCCGGTAGTCGACACAGACTCTGACCTTCCCATGTTTCTTCGATACTGGCACAATGTTAGCTAACCATGTCGGGTACTCAACTACCCTGAGAAACTTGGCGTTGATCTTCTTGGTAACTTCTTCCTTGATTTCAAGCTCATATCAGGCTTGAATTTTCTGAGCTTTTGCTTGACTAGTGGACATATTGGGTTGGTTGGCAATTGTGAGCCACAATAGATGTACTCAGACCAGTCATGTCATCGTATGACCAGGCGAATATGTCCTCATACTCTTTTAGAAATTCTGTGTATTCCTTCTTTTCTGATGGTGACAGATGAATGTTGATTCGTGTTTCCTTGACATTTTCTGAATCTCCCAAGTTGAAGACTTCGGTCTCGTCCAGGTTGGACTTAGGTCTGTTCTCAAAATTCTCGACTTCCTTGATAATCTCGTCAGGTATGTCATTTTCCTCTGAATCAATGTTCGTTTGTTGCGTTGTCTTGTTGCATGTCACAGTCATCGATTCATCGAGACAAGTAATAGTAATATTGTATAGGTAAAGTAATGAAAGAAAAATGATAGCAATAAATATTGATTCATAAGAAAAATTAAAATGCTTTTGATAAATTGAATAATTGTTTTGAACATTGAAGATCTTATTGCAGGAATTAAAATGCGAAAAGGAAATCATTTAGCAAAAGAAAACAATGAATAGCGCTTGTTTTAGCCTTGCTACCCCGAGGCTCGTCGGGCTTTAGTTGTCCTGATGGTCCAATTCTTGAGGTATGCTCCTCTACTCACAGCCTGTATGGAAGATCCTTCCTCCCCCTCCTCCTAGAGAATAACACAACAGTCCATGTCATCATCCTCTAGGAATAAGTTCCTTAATGTGGCGAGTGCTTCCTCTTCGTCTGTCCCATAAATAATGCCAGCTTGCTGAAAAGTCTGCTCCAAATGTGGTATTGGCTGCTCCAAAGGGTAGTAAGGACCACGCCATGGTGGCGACCAACTATTGAATTCTTCCCAGGTGTACTCATATCCCAAACCAAAGGTAGTACCATGTTTCTTGAGCTTTATGGGTTTAGAGATTCCTTGGAGGTTCTTGCCGAGCCCTTTGCCAGGCTCGTACCCACCCTATCTTAGTACACTTTTGATTTTGATGCAAAAAAGTTTGTGTTTGTCGATAGCATTGACCTGTTCAATGTGGTGGTAAGTTTCTCCACCTAGTTTCCTCCTTCACTCGATTGCCGGAATGGTTTGGCGACTGTAAATAGGGTTGCTACCATCGCCGTGAATGATCACTTCCTGGTGATTCCACTCGAACTTCACTGCCTGGTGCAGCGTTGATGCTATGGCCCCATCGACATGGATCCAGGGTCGTCCTAATAGCAAGTTGTAGGACGCTGGTACATCTATTACTTAGAAATTGACCTCGTACCAGGTTGGTCCCATCTGCAGGCGTAGACTAATCTCACCAATGGTGGACCTTTGAGAACCATCGAAATCTTTCACATTGATTGCTCCATCCTTTATCTCATACAGTCCTTTACCCAATTTCTTGAGTGTTATTAACGGACAAATGTTAAGACTGGATCCTCCATCGATCAAGATTCTATTGATGAAATAATCTTTGCATTGCACGGTGATGTGCAGTGCTTTGTTATGCCCCAGCCCTTCAAGTGGCAGCTCGTCTTCATGAAAAGTGATCTTATGGATTTCCAACACTTGGCCTACCATATTGGCCATTTCTCCGCTGGTGATATTGTTCGGCACATATGCTTCGTTCAGCACCTTCAACAAAGCACTCCTATGCATCTTAGAATTCTGCAGCAAAGAGAGAATGGATATTTGTGATGGCTTCTTGTTCAACTAGTCGATGACCGAGTACTTCTTGGCCTGTACTTTCCTCCAAAGGTCGTCCAGACCTGTCTCAATAAGGGGAGGCCGATTGGAAACCTGCTTGCTTGATTCGGCCAGATGTTGAGGGGTATAGACTCTACCAGTTCTTGTCATACCCTGTGCTGCAACAACTTCTTAAGTCTTGACCTTGCCCTTCCTTGTCGCCTGGGCTGTATAGTCCCAAGGTACAACATTTTTATAGAAGGGTGGCGTGGTTGACATCGCCACTGGGATCGGCGCGACTATCCTCACTTCGAATGGAATATGTGCATTGGGTGGCAAGACTGCAACCTCAAATGGTGCGGGTGCATTTGTCGGAGACACGAATTCAACCTCAATCGGTGCCGGTGTCTTTGCGGGTGGCGCTGCTTCAAACTCAAAAGGTATAGACACGTTTACCTCAGCATCCTCAGACGGTTGAATCTGGACTATGATCGGATTGAGAGTAATTGCCCATTTCTTTGGGTTATCGCCTTCTATGATCAACCCGATCGATCCCTCGGAATCCAAGTCATCTTCTATTTCAATCATGTGGATACCTCCACCCTTATGGTCTGGCAGAGGATTTTTGCGGACGTTTGGAGCAGGATCCTTTGCCACAATGATCTTGTTATCAATCAAGGACTGTATCTTGTCTTTCAAAGAGCGGCATTCATCAATGGTGTGCCATTTCATGTCGGAGTGGTATGCACAAGACTTGTTTGGATTAACCCACTGAGAAGGATTTTCTGGGGTTGCAGCAGGGATGGGTGTGACATAATCAGCAGCCTTGAGCTTCTCATACAACTGGTCGATGGGTTCAGCGATGGCGGTATACTGTTTTGGAGGTCTACGATCGAAATTAGGTCGAGATCTAGGGAAGTTTTAGCGTGCGGGAGGTGATTGATAATGGGATGGCTGAGAGTTGTAAGTGTGGTAAACAGGAGTGGGTTGGGAGTATCTGGGTGGTGGAGATGATTGATAAGTTGGTGGTGGATCTTGGTATGAGGGCGAGGGTGCTTGGTAATTTGGGGTTGGTTGATATGTGAGTGGAGGTGTTGGGTAAGTTTGGTATTTGAGTGGGGATTTGGTTCTCTGCGCAACCATCACGGCTCCCACGTCCCTTTTCTTGGACACACCACCGGACTGTAAAGCCTTATTCGTAGCTTGCAAGGCTTCAAAATTTGTGACCATGCCACTTTTAATACCTTCTTCAATCCTTTCACCCAATTTGATAATGTCGGAGAACTTGTGGTTCTCAATCATCATCAATCGTTCATAGTATTGCGGGTCCTGAGCCCGGACAAAGAACTTGTTCATATTCTCCTCCTCTAAGGCGGGTCTAACTTTAGCAATTTCGGACCTCCAGCGAGTACCATACTCGCGAAATGTCTCCGTGGGCTTCTTCTTCAAATTCTGGATGTAGAACACGTCTGGTGCATTCTCTGTATTAAATCTGAACCTGTCCATGAAGTCAGATGCCATGCTTACCCAGTTCGACCACTTCTTGGAATCTTGGCTGATGTAACACGACAATGCATCTCCTTTCAAGCTCCTCATGAACAGCTTCATGCGGATCCTTTCGTCCGTCCCTACTCCAACCAGCTTGTCACAATAAGTCCTCAGATGGACCCTGGGATCACCTGTACCGTCAAACATTTTGAACCTAGGAGGTTTGTACCCCTCAGGTAGTTCGACATCAGGCTGTATGCAGAGGTCCTCATAGTTCAGCCCTTCGACTCCCTTGATTCCCTTGACGCCTTGAACCCGGCTAGTCAGTTTCTTAAGTTCCTCGGACAAGTTCTTGATAAGCAGATCCTTTTCATCAGACTCAGGTGTGTATGGTATAGGCGGAGTGGAGTGTGGCATGGTCTCCACGTAGATATGATTGTTATGGTGGCCTGATGCATGGGTGTGGAAATGGTCATTTGTGGAGTTCTGAGGTTCTGGGATAACTAGTGGAGTGTTATTTGGGGTATGGCAGGTATTGCATTGCGTTGGGAGAGTTTGTTTTTTGGTGGAGTGGCGTGATGGTGAGGTGCGGGATGATTCTGCTGTCTTAGGATATTTTGTGGAGGTGTAGGATTTTGAATGTTGGGGAGGGTGACGTCTGGGATGTTGAGGGAAAATGACAGGTTTTCCATATTTCGAACATGATCAAGCCCTTCTTGGAATTTCAGTAACTTTTGCTCAAGCTGTGACATATTCTCATTAGGAACCCGAATACCCTAGCCATCAGTGGCCTCTACCCGTTCAACCGTGTTCTCCTTCCTGATGTTGCTTAAATCTTCCATTTTATTCTTGCCTTTATTCTTGCCTTTAGGAGGACTAGGAGGAGGAGTGGGTGAAGGGCCCTTGAATCTGTGAGATAGGATGATGATGCCAGAGTGCATGAACTAACCTTTGGGGAGGGGAATAATAAAAGAAAGAAAACAAAAACAAAAACAAAAGGTTGCCAAGTCAGTGAGGATTATGAAAAGTATTGCAATATTTAAACACATAATGCGGGAATGTAAAACGCGTCCTAATTTGGGAACCTCTTTGTGCCTGAGGTAGGCCTAGCGACAAATTGGTTTGGAGAACTTAAAATGCTAAATGCCTCATTTTATTGATAAGAAAAAGACGAATCCCAAAACGACGCTAAATAAACAAGAAATATAGGTCACTAATGGCCATTGGCCTTATTACATCGATAAAGCAAAAGAAAGACATTCCTATCTACTTGGTCCCAGAAGGACCTTCCCCAAACTCGGCGTCTTTGGCTCCCTCGAACAACTTCCCCAGCTCGCGGAGCCCCAACAATAGGTATGCTCTGTCTTGATGTCCACCTTTAGTCCCTTCAGCCTTTTGGCAGTCTTCAACCCTTTTGAGAAATTTTCCCTCTAGCTCGACTATGCCTCGTTCTAAATATACTAGCCTCTTGTTGGTACTGATGGCCATGTCTTTCCATTCCTCGATCAGCTTCTTAGTGGACTCATGTATTTCTTGGTGCTCGCTTTCGCATTCACGAATCCTTTTGCGCAACTGGTTGTATTTGACTTGTCCCTCGGCCTTTTCATCTATAATCCTGTGGCCTTGAACGAATCCTGGCTTGCCCAGACCATCCCAATTGTCTTCCAACAAACCTGAATAGAAAGGGGTGCAACCAGCGTGGTATCGGTCTAGCTCTATGGTGTCTTTCTCCATCGCACTCTTACAGTGCCACATGTGTTGGGCTTGGAACTTATGAGGACTATCATCATTTTGGAAGTCTGCTCGAAGATGACTCATCTTGGCGACCCTGGGTATAACTTGCTTCCTACTTGCTTGTCTCATAACTCGGAGAGGGACGTAAGGGTATGTTCCTCTCAGGCTAATTAGTATCAGGAATGGTGCATCTCTAGACCAGGCAATGAACTCTTCTGTCAGAAACCACTTGAACGTCCATTGAACTTGTTCTTTAGTCAGATTATCAAAGAGCTCAACCCATCCTTTGGCATTCTCAGGATGAGCAAACATGTCGGGAATGCAAGTCATTCGCTTTGGATGGTGGAAAGCGATGTGGTCATTCCACGCCCTTCGCTGAAACTCTTGTCGATACTGGCCCTTTTGTAGATGTTCTAAGAGCCAAAGCTGAAGTAGTAGATTGCAGCCTTCGAAGTGTCTCGCTCCTTGTTGGCACTTTTCTAAGGCTCGGTATATGTCTGCAATAATCATGGGCACAATGCTAAATGTCTGCCCGCCAATCCCCTCAATTAGGGTTTTCGTTACCATAGCCAGCCTAATATGGATCCTTTCTTTATTCATTGGAAACACGATTAGACCCAGGAAGCAAAGCATGAAGACAATTACCCTGCGATAGATGTGTCCCAAGGATGTGATGGCAAACTCGTCATGGTAGGTACAATATGATTTGTTGTGACCGTACCTTTCATATAGGTAGTAAAAAGGGATGTATGATTCCTTTAGGCATACCAATTCTGCATTCTTCTTCAGACCCATCATTTTTAAGAAACCCTTCCCTGTGCGGTTCTCAAGAATTATCAAACCCGGGGTTTCCCAAACTAGACCGGCCAGTCCTCCTATCTCCTCTAGCAAAGGTGTCATTTTGATGTCCCCGAAGCGGAACACAATCCTTTCACCATCCCAAAACAAGGTAGCAACCTCTATTATCATGTTGTTAGGCCGGACCTCCAGGAGAGATGGTAGATTACCCAGATATTTTCTTATGAGGGTTTTTTCACTAGAATGTAAGTCCTCCCACCAGTTTCGACATTTCGGGTGGATATTGGTGACCATGCCGAATCTGGGGACTTCGTGCCTCATATTTATGCAAGGCAAACAAGGTTATGCCCTTACCCCCACCAGAATCGACTATTTAACATCAACAATTAGCATGAAGCATTTAATTCTCCAAATAAATGCACAGAACGTGATGAGGTCCGTTTGGGTTTATGGAAACCCAGTGGACTTTCGTACAAGGCTATCTTAAAGGCTATTGTGCGGACAACACGTTAGCCTAGATAGGGTTGACCATGATGCATGTAGCAGTATAACAGAGTAAGGTTTCTATGGGGTTTTAGACTGGTATCCTTGAGCGGACAACTCAAGGGGGAAAGGCACGGAACTGTCGACTGCACCGCTAATCGACTAGTTTTACCACAAATAAGCCTTTCCGAATTTAGAGGGTAGTGATATAGGAAGGGCGCAACCACTCATCAAGCGTTGCTATAGTATTTCGTTTGGCACGAGTGGAATATGATGTTGAGCATGTTTATGCAATAATAAATTAAAAGCATGTTGTCATGTATTTGCACGTTAAGAAAGCGGTAAATACAACAGTTATAATTTAAAACAGTTACAAAGGGAAACAAAGAAACATTTCAGTTTTGTTTTTGGGAAAGAGTAAATACTTGAAAGAGATAAACAATTAATTGAACATAAAAGGGGAAAAGGAAATGGTGAAAATATCAAACAAAGTAAAGGTACAAATTCACAAGGCAGTTTGAAATGGTAAAAGCCTAAGAATCCCCAGCAGAGTCGCCATGTTGTCGCGCTCCCTTTTTCTCCCAACTCCTTTCGGGGCCGGTTAAAAAGGGGTTTATGACATTGAGTCGTAACAACTCGTTCCTTTTGGGAAAATGATTTTTGCATCTTTGAAGAGTCGCCACCTTACGATTTTGAGGTGCGTTAGGGCACCTAAGGGGTTCCATTTATAATTACGATTCGATAACCAGAGATAGGATAAGGGCTTGAAATTATCCCAAGGGGAAGGTGTTAGTCACCCCTCAGGATCCACAAGTGTGGTTCCCGGCCAAACAACGTTTTGTGAATTTGTACAATTTAGCAAATAAACAAGTATGGCTCAAATATAGGGGATTTAAGTCTAAGTACAAATACTTGAAAACAATTAGGCTATATTTTGAAAGGGATTGCAATCTAAGCACGTTCATGAAAGTAAAGGGGTATCCTAGGTTTATTTATAATATGGATCACATCAATGCAATACCCGGTATGACACTCCTCAAAGAGGGGCTACACGTGGTATTAATGCACCGGTCATTATATCCATATCTACCATTTCCCACTCCGTGAAGGTAACTAAAGCGAGTGTTGGTCTCGACCTCTATTGCATGCTGTTACCCGTCCCATTCTATCAGTCCCGGAGGAATTTAGGACTTCTATCCTATAAGGGAGGTTCTAGGCAGACCCTCAGGTTTTAAAAGGTGAAAATACTAAGAAGACACATAATAAAACACATAGGACTTCAATTAAGGGGAGCATGGAAGACAAATAGAAGGACCAGGTATACCTCCACACATAGTACACATAAACAACATGACTCATGCACAGTTAAGGTCCAAATTCAGGTTCAGATCCTAAGCATGGTTTCTAAGTGATAACTCAAAGACAGATTTTATTGCATAACTCAGAGAGGAAGTCCTAATCAGGCTTGCCTACTGGTTTTGAACATGTTAACAGTTGAACACTAATCATAGAAGATGTTTCTGGTTTTATTTCTTTATGGTTGATTACCTAAGGCTTTCCTAGGTGTGTAGCAATCATTCAGAGTTGATAACAACTTTAGGTCGTCATACCTAATAACATGCAGTTCTAGGTTTTGCAAATATTTAGAGATTTATTACCAGTTTGTTAGAGCAGGAAGACTGTTTTATATGTCTCTATTTAGACTAAGTGTAGTTAAATGAGTATGATCCTATAACATGATGTCTAATGCAGAATAATGCATATGCAATTACTAAAATAGGATCTCTAAATGTACATCACAGTTTCGAAATAGGTAGGAGTGACAGTTTTTAATGTTGTTACCTAAAGCAGGATTTTTTAAGTATGTAGCATGGTGAACAACACATTTATCCTAAGGCAGGATTTCTAAACGCACATCACAGCATTATGCACAGTTTCAGAATAAAGATAAATGATAGTTTTTAATATTATTTACCTAGAAACAGGATTTCTAAGATGAGACATGATTTTGTTAACATTATTCATTCTAGGACAAGATTCCTAAATGAAGTTTCAGGACAGGTTCATATGGCAGAGTCATATGATAGCAATTGTTTTGTTGGGTATTATTTACCCTATAAACATGATTTCTAAGTGCAGGCAATAAATAATGACATGCTGAAAGAAAACAGTATGAATGAGCCTAAGTAGCATGATATCTAATGCATGGCATGCTTGGCATGTTGTACCTAAACATGGATACTATTGCACATAGAGAAAATAAACCCCGAAACAGGATCTCTACCCTTGATTATATTACAGCATGCACATCACCCACCCATTTTCACTATTCGTCCCCATAGTTGTTCTACAATAATTATTACATACCTCTGAATAGGAATTGCATAATTGAAATAGAAGAAAAATAAGAAGCTAACTATAGGGAGCCTACAGAATAGGCCCAGAACTCCATGTGCTCAATGCCACGTACTGTTTCACAGTCTTTTCACAATCCGGGTGTGTCAGAGTGCCCTAAGGACCTCAAGGGATCCCGGGCAGTGCTCACACCCAGATTTCATAGCCAAGATAGAGTAAGTGCAGTGTGGAAAGGTTAGATCTTGTGTGTCAAAGTTCAGAGGGAGCTCAAGGGTCCCAAGGCAATGCTCCCACAAAAGGGGTAGAACTTAGGAGGGGTCTAAGAGTATAGTGAGAGTGCTTGATATAGTTCGAAAACCTTGAGTAAGTAAACAGTTTTGGAAAAGAGATTTAATGGAAACAACTTTGTAAAATTGTCTTAGTATAGCAGCTTGAAAAGAGCAGGGTAATCAACAAGCAACAGACCAACCTTAGAACCCAAACAGGTCCAGCATCACACATGGAACAAAGAACCAAGATAGGTTCAGCACCACAAACCTTCACACATGGGTATTAAGGATTGGGGACATATAGGGAACATGATGACAAACATGTAGCAAGCAGCATAAAATCAGAAGTTCATAAGGATTCAGGAGATTGGGGGATACAGTAGGGTATATGATCATGCTAACATAATAGTACCAAAATAGTTCAAGACAGTAGGATACATTCTAATCAAACTAATGTACCAAACACAGGCATGAAGATTCACATAGAGCATGTATCAAGTACATACAGGCATGCTGGTTATGACAAGTAGAGGATAGCTTAACATGTGAATGGGGTTCAGGATCCTAGTTACATGTTGAACAACAAAATAATAAGTAAAAGAAAATTAGAAACACAATGAATTGCAACAGTGATATAAACATGTTGATTTGAGAACTGAAATCTGAATGAGAACATACCAGTGAAGTGAAGAAAACAGTAACACAAAGCAAGAGATAGGAGATGCACAATAGTTATCCTTGGCTTGCAGCCGGCCAACTTAGAGTAGTAGCAAGCAGCACAGCAGAGAGAATAGAGAGAGTAGCAAGTTTTAGTTGTGAATGAGAGAGTTGAACAAATTAGTTCGTGTCTGTGTGTGTTTTGAAAAACAGGAAGACTGTGCATATATAGCAGTTAGAAGCTAGGTAAATAAGGAAAGAATCAATTGTTCAGTAATTATAGAACTCAGAATCAATTAAGAATAAAAATCAGTCCAAGTCTCCCCTTAATTAAGGGAGTCACTTACCAACGGTAAAAGACAGGAAACCAGTTAAGGAAAGAAATCACATAGCCGGAATATAGGGTAGTGTAACAATTAAGGAAAGAATTCAAACACTATAGGTATAGACCAAGCAATTAGGGATAGGTTGATAAAGTTCTAATTAAGTAAATAACAACAAGAATCAATCAATAATATAGACAACGACATAATAAGGTAATAATTTATAGATGGTAATAAAAAAGGAACAAGTGGCCGGAAATCTGTAAGGAGTATTAACAGAGTAAATCAAGGATTCGATAATCAAAGAATAACACTGATTAAGGGAAATAGTATAGGCTTCCACGAATAAACAAACAAACAAGTTTTAAACAGGCAGAACCAAATCGGAAACCCTAATAAGACATTACTAGGGTATCACAAAAATACTCAAATTAATCGAGACATATTCATGAGACTTAGACATACAGACAAGTCGAATGAACATACAGTAAAGATGAGGAAACAACAAAAAACTCATAATATACACAGATCTAAGGCAGATGTAAAAGGAATCGGAAAATCTTAAAAGTTAGGGTTTCAGAGAACCCAGAGAAGACAAGAAAACCTTAAAATGTTACCGGCTTTAGCCGGAAAAGTCATAGATATTACTTAAACGGCCGGAGGTGGCCGGAAAATGTCATGAAGGATCATGGGTAGGAGTTGAAACGCTCCAGGTTCACCTGAGGACCTCAGGGTGGTATCAAACCGGCGTGGGGTGAAGTAGAGGCTAGTGGAGGGTGATAGGACATAACTTCCGGCGAGAGAGGTGGCCGGAGAAGACGGACAGAGTCCATCGGAGAGGAGGAGATGAGAAGGTTCTAGAGAGAACCAGAGATAGAGAGAGAGGAAGGTAGAGAGATGAATGAGAGAATGAAAATAAGAGGGGGGTGGGGGTTGTCGTCTGGGACTAATTAAGGTAGGGGTGATTTTGGGCCGTTGATCAATCAGGTACTGGGTCAGGTAGGATAGGGTATTGAGCCTGGGTATTTGGTTATGTAATTGGGCTAAAGACCAAGTTTAATTTAGGCTAGATTTTAAATAAATATTGGCTACTTGTTAAATATCCATTAAAATTAGATACATAATTAATAAACATAGCTGATAATTAATGAAATTAAGTATAAATAGGTAAAATTAAAGTGATTAACTAATATTTGAATTATGAAATTATTAATTATTGAATTAAAATAGTATACAATATGTAATTATGCTATAATTGCAAAGCTATTGTAATTATATAATGCCAATTGGCTAATTTGTGAAATAAGTAAATCCTGATTGGATTAAAAAATGATATATTAAGCTAAGAAATATTTTGAAATCCTTTGCAATGAAATTTATATTTAATTATGGGATATAAAAGTACTGGATAAATTAGAAATAAATTGATAAAAATATGGGGAAATTATGGAAAAATTCCCATTGTTATAAAAACTGATTTTGAAGGTATATATGCAAATTTAAAAATAGTTTGAGAAAAAAATCGGTATCAACAGACACAAATCCCAACCAATAGGAGTCGTGATAATGCCTAACATTGTTTGCCAGACAAGCCAACACACAACAGTAAAGTACGTAAGAACTGTAATAAATAACTAACAGTAGGATAATATCACAACATAAAAGCAATTCATAGATAAACGTAATAAGTGTAAAACCAACATCTAACGTAACCATACCAAGACGTTTAAATACATTATTTTGAAAGAAGTGCAATATTGTCCGAAAGATAGAAACAAAACAATAGAAATAAGATGATGATTCTGAGGCCTCGAACAAAATGCAACTCTACCTTGAATCACCTTCCCGCTATCCGATAAGCACCTCTGGAGACTCTGCCGGTACCAATATCTGGATCTGCGCAAGACGTACAAAAGTATAGTATGAGTGCAAATTGACCCAATGTACTAAGTGTCGAGCCTAACGAGGCTAAGATAAAACACCTACAATACTGAAATTACTGATAGAGTATCAAATATAACAACAGATAATGACAAGGGAAATGGGATAACAAGTACACAGCTAAAGGGACATAAAATGGAAACATAACGTAAAGTATCACGGAGTCCACATTCCAAATATTAAAGTAAAGAGAAATTAGATTAACAAAATTGTACGACATCATCCTTCGTGCTTTTACTCTCATCTTCCTATCATAATATAAAAACAAGCAAGAAAACACCCTTCGTGCATATTCTCATGTTTACTCAAATACAGAAACACCCTTCGTACAATAATATAAATAAATAAATAAATAAGGCACATAACATCCTTCGTGCACAATCACTCTTCCTCACAAGCACGATAACGTCCTTCGTGCATTTCACTCTTCCTCACCAAGAATCACATACAACACAATACAGAGCAAGGTGGGAAGCAAATTCAACATCAACAATGTGTATTTGAACACAACTCAAGCCAAATAAGGTTTAAGGTGAAGGAAATGAACTGACGCATCTTGTCACTGTTTCTGAAGTTGAGAAAGAAGAACGAAGACAACCCATTATCGACTACTTAAGCTATGGAATACTTCTAGAAAATACGAGGAGAAGGACTAAAATCTGTCGTCGTGCAACTCGCTTCCTTTACTACAAAGATACTTTATACAGAAGGTCATTCAAGGGAGTACTTTTGCGATGGTTAGGGAAGAACAAGCAATCCAAGATTTGCAAGAGGCACATTCTAGGGTATGTGGGTCACATCAGTCTAGACTAAAGATCCACTTCCATATAAAAAGGATGGGATATTATCGGCCAACGATGGCAAAAGATTGCTTGGACTACGCTCGAAGATGCAAGGCTTGTCAATTCCATTCAAATTTTATTTATCAACCTCCTGAAGTGTTGCACCCGATTGTGGCATCCTGACCATTTGACGCTTGGGGATTGGATATTATTGGACCACTGCCAAAGTCCTATAGTGGGCACCTATACATCTTGGCAACGGACTACTTCTCAAAATGGACTGAAGTTGTTGCTCTTAAGGAGGTAAAGAAGAAAAATGTTGCAAGTTTCATCCGAGTAAACATAATCTATCGCTTTGGCATTCCTCGTATAACGGATAATAGAAAGCCATTCAATAATAGGTTGATGAACAAGATTTTTGATCTCTTTGGCTTCAAGCAACGTAACTCTTCAATGTACAATGTTGCTGCCAATGGGTTAGCTGAGTCATTCAATAAAACTCTATGCAACTTGTTAAAGAAAGTCCTCTCCAAATCCAAACGAGATTGGAATTACCGTATGGAAGAAGCTCTATGGGCATATAGGACGACTCACTGCATGCCAACACAAGCGATGCCTTATTCGCTTGTTTATGGAGTTGAATCCGTCTTGCCATTCGAGCGTCAAATATCTTCATTGCGAATGGATATTCAAGAAGGGATCACTGACGAAGAAAATGTTCGACTTTGATTAGTAGAGTGGAGGCTCTTGATGAGACGAGGTTGGAAGCTCAACAGAGTCTTGAATGTTATCAAGGTCGATTGTCTCCCGCCTTCAATAAAAGAGTTCGCTCGAGATTCTTTCGAGTAAGAGATCAAGTCCTTGCCATACGAAGACCCAATATTACCTCCCATAAGCCTGTAGGGAAGTTCACTTCACAATGCGACGGCCCATATGTCATACAAGAAGCTTACTCAAGCGGGGCTTACAATCTGGTTGATGCAGATGGCATGAGAATTGACCCTATCAATGGCAAGTTTTTGAAGAAGTATTATCCTTGAAGTTGCAACGCTCTTTGACGCATGAGCCTAAACTACATGTTCCTACACTCCTAGCTCGCATGAGTCTAAACTGTGTACGACCCACCAAAAAAAGAGTCCGCTAGGTTGAAAACCTCAAAAGAGGCAGCCTAGGAAAAAGTTAGGACATAAAAAAAAGTCCGCTAGGTTGAAAACCTCGAAAGAGGCATCCTAGGCAAAAGTTAAGACATAATAATAATAATAAAATAAAAAAAACAGAAAATCACCCATTCTGATCTACAGTATGACTTTATCTTCTTCACCGAGGTACATAGGCAACTTAGAGTTTCATTACGAGTTCATTCGCATTAGTTTAAAAGATACATAACCCCTAACCGTTGTCCGAATGAAGTACGATGGAGTGTAATTCTTTCAATCAGCACTTGAAAATCGAGTTGAGATACCATTCTTCTGTTAAACTTTGGATCCCATTTGATTTAAAGGGGGTAACCCTCCATGTTAAATTGGTATCTTTAATGGGACAATTTTCAGACGATGCCAAGTATTTGTGCTGAAACTCGGAGGTTCACTATGTCTTCATGTTCGCCAAATCATTAAGTCTGGGGGTCTTCAAGTTCTTCAATATTCAAGTCAAAATATTTAAGCCTCCAAGTCTTCAAGTTGAAGTCTTCAAATTGAGGTCCTCAAACTCGCCTGTCTTGAAGTTGAAGTATTTGAGCCTTGAAAGTCTTCAGGTTGAAGCGTCAAAGTCCGCCGAATCTTCAAGTCCATCAAATCTTCAAGTTTGTCGGTCTTCAAGTTGAAGTCTTCACATTGAGGTCCTCAAACTCGCCTGTCTTGAAGTTGAAGTATTTGAGCCTTGAAAGTCTTCAGGTTGAAGCGTCAAAGTCCGCCGAATCTTCAAGTCCATCAAATCTTCAAGTTTGTCGGTCTTCAAGTTGAAGTCTGCAAAGTCCGCCAAATCTTCAAAGTTTTCCAAGTGTTCAAGTCAACATCGTCAAGTCCACGAAGTCTTCGAGTTGAAGCTTTATAATTTTCCAATCTTAAGGTGGACATATGAGTCCCTTTGAACCTTAAGTTGGCCTCTTCGTGGGGTCTTCCTTAAAAGGAAACTATAACTTTCCAATCTTAAGGTGGACATACAAGTCCCTTTTCACCTTAAGTTGGCCTCTTCGTGTGTTTTTCCTTAAAGGGAACTATAACTTTCCAATCTTAAGGTGGACATATGAGTCCCTTTGCACCTTAAGATGGCCTCTCCGTTGGTTTGTCCTTAAAAGGAAACTATATTTTCCAATCTTAAGGTGGACATGTAAGTCTATTGAGGGTAATCTCTCCGATAGTCGGGGCACATTGAGAGTAATCTCTCTGATAGTAGAGCCATATTGAGAGTAATCTATCCGATAGTCGGGGCATATTGAGAGTAATCTCTCCGATAGTCGAGCCACATTGAGAGTAAACTCTCTGATATCCGGGGCACATTAAGAGTAATTGATAAGTAGGGATTTTAACCTATTATTTTCTCTCTTTTACTTGTGTTTTAGGACAAATATGCTTGAAGGTATTCCCGTAAACTAATGAAATGTGCTTGCTTGCAGGAATTTTTCAAAATGAGCCAAAGGAATCAAAATCAACTCACAAAGGAGTCAAAAGTTGAACAAAAACCAAGACTGGACAAAGAGCTTGTAGTGCGGACTGCACAAATATTGTGCGGCCGCAAAAGCCATTGTGCGGTCGCGATAAAAAATGCGCGGTCCGCAAGAGGGAGATTCAGAGACTTGTAATTTTGGCTATATGATAAGCGCGGACCGCACCAATATTGTGCGGTCGCAATCAAATTTATGCGGTCCGCGATGAACGAGAATCAGAGAGTTGGCTACTTGGGCAAAATGAAGGAGTGCAGACCGCACCAAAATTGTGCGGCAGCCGGCAGGATGTCAACCGCGGTCGCACCCACAGTTGTGTGGTCCGCGATGATGAAGGTTCAGAGAGTTGTCTCAAGTAAAAATCAAACAAGTGCAAACCGCATCACTTTTATGCGGCCGCATAATCATGAGCGCGACCGCACTTAGAATTGTGCGGTCTGCGAAAGTCCAGCTCAAGCAAGAATCAAAAGTGAAGAACGCGGACCACACCAGAATTATGCGGCCGCAAAAGCAATAGTGCGGCTACACTCACAATTAGGCGGCCGCACAACCTATGCAGGGGCAAATTTGTCAATTTTTTTTAGCTTAGTATAAACAGAACTTTTTGTCATTTTCAGGTCATGTTACGTTTTGGATGAGCACCTGAAACGGCTACTTTTACTGTTTTCAGAAATTTTGTTCTAGATTCACTTCTTAACATTAGAATTTCATCCCATAATATAATATTATGGATTTTATCTTCATTTCATATTTAATTTCTTCTATTTTCATGAGTAGCTAAACCCATAGCTAGGGTTGTGACCCAACCCTAGTGTGGGTATTTAATGGGTGTTTGATTTTAGGGCTTGAATGCGAATGAGTTAGTGATATTTAGCCTAGTTCTTGCTAGAACTCAAGATTAATGGTTGCAAATATTAATTCATGCCCTTATGACTTAGTCTCTGTTGAGAAAGAGGGACTAAGTTTAGGAAAACTAGGCTAACAAGGAATTGGGGTGAGCTCAAGAAATTGATAGCCCCAATCAAAGGGTTAAACCTAGAGATAGTAATACCCGACTTGAGCTAATATCACTTGATTTGTATGAATACCTATTTGGACTTGAGAAAGCCAAATTGGGCAAAATCACTCAAACTACCGAGAGGTATAGAGTGAAAACCGGGGATAGCTATATTACAATCCCAACTAATCACACTTGCCCTAGATTTTACTACCTTTTAGATAACCACCTAGGTAGAAGTCATGACCCTAGTCCCTTGAAACACTTGAAAAACCCAACAAAAATATTGTCCTTAGTTTTATCTATTGCAATCATTATAGTAAAGATAGAAGTAGAATATCAACCTAAACTTGTGGAAGTGTAATTAGATTCAAAGCCCGCAACTCGCTTAGATATAAACCTAATTCCAGTCATTAACTCCTTGTGGATTCGATCCTGACCTTAGTTGGGTTATTATTGCATCGACCCCCTCGCTACTCAATAGTAGTATAGGCTTGGACCCGATTAATTTTTGGCCCCGTTGCCGGGAGTTAGACGGTATTAGCAATATATCTAAGTATTTGTGTGTTTTGTTTTTCTTTCCTTCCGGTTTTTCTAATTTTGTTTGTGAATTTCTTTTAGGTACCAAATGACTCTTAACAATGAGGACCTCGAAAATGTACCATTGGGGGACGAGGTAGATGACGAGCAAGTGGATGAGGTTCATCTTGAACCTCAAGTACAAATGAGAGGCCGCCCACCTCATGATAACATCTCAAACCCTCCCCCACTTCCTCCAAGAGCAGCGTACAAGGTATTTCCCAACGAAGGCTATGCTAGTGCAATAGTCTCGCCCCGGATTAGGGTGGGAAACTTTCAAATAACCAATGTCATGCTTACACTATTGGAACAACGGGGTTTCTTCACTGCAATTCCACACCAAAATGCCTATAAGCATCTCAAAGGTTTTGTTGATATGTGTTGGGGGAGCAAGCCGACTAATATCTCTGAGGATGCATTGAGGTTAAGGCTATTCCCTTTTTCTCTAAGGGGAAAGGCTTTGGATTGGCTAGAGAGGTTACCCAACCATTCCATCCACACATGGGATAAGTTGGCCGAGAAGTTCATCGCAAAGTTCTTTTCTCCGGGGCATATGACAACGCTAAGACATGAGATTCTAGCTTTTAAACAAGAGCCAAATGAACCATTACGTGAGATATGGGAAAGGTACCGCACAATGGTCAAAGAGTGCCCTAACAACGACATGACCGAGGCCATGATCCAACAAACCTTTTATAGGGGGATCAATACAACAAATCAGTGTGTGGTAAATCGACTCACCGAGGGTAATTTCATGAACACGTCGTATTCTGAAGCTTGTGAAATATTGGATGAGATGGAGGATACTTCTTCAACATGGCAAAGTAGAGCCAATATTCCTCAGGGTGACCCAAATGTTATTCACCTACATAAGGAGCTACATGATCATGGACAAGATATTGCAGAGTTGACAACCACAATGAACCAATTGGCCAAGGCTCAGCTTCAACAAGTTCAAGGGACAAATCAAGTGAATTACATGGAAGGAGTAAACATGATGGTCAACAAGAGAAGGCAACGAGGTCAACAAGTTCAAAATAATCTGGAGCAATTTGAGCAAAGTAATAGTGGGTACAATCAAGATGATGCATATGATGATCAAAGTGAAGAGGTTCAATATGTTAACAATTATCAAGGTCAATGGATCAATGCTCCAAATCAACAACAATGGAGATCACAGGGAAACATAGGTAATTGAGTCAACCAAGGTCAACAAGGAAATTGGAATAGTGGCAACAACAACAACCAAGGCAATTGGGGGAACAACAACAATCAAAATTGGGGTAATCAAGGAAATCAAGGCAATTGGGGAGGAAATAATCAAGGCAATTGGGGTGGAAAAAATCAAAGTAATTGGGGGAGGCAACAACTATCAAGGGGGTTAGTACAATAAGAATCAAGAAAATCGGGGGTCGGGCTTTCAAAGGCCCCCGATGTATCAACAACCGAACAACCCGCCTCCATATCCGTCGCAAGGTCCTAGTTCTTCCAACAATGAGATGGGACAGATTGAAAACATGTTCAGGAAAATATTGGAGAAAAACGCCAACTTTGATTCCCAATTAGCCTCCCACAACACTTATATCCGCAACTTGGAAGTCCAGCTTGGCTAAATTTCTCAAGCTTTGAATACTAGACCTAAGGGGAAAACTACCAAGTGATATAGTGGTGAACCCTAAGGGTGGGAACAATACAGGGCATGCTATGATGGTGACAACAAGAAGTCAGAGAGGTGGAGTTTTTAGTATCTCAAATCAAAGAAAGATTATGAACGATGATGTGTTGGTGCAAGATGATGATGAGTCAAGCAATGATGTTCAAGCAAATGATGAGGTGAGGATAGATATTGATGAAAATGTGGAGGAGACACAAGGTGATGTGAACCCATCTAGGCAACATGTAATAGACATACCGGATCCGGTAGCACCTAAAGCCAAGGCTCCTTTGCCAAGGCCTCATCCACCATATCCTCGAAGGCTCGCAAAGAAAAACAATGAGAATAAATTCAATAAATTCATTGATATGATGAAAAGTTTGTCCATAAATGTTCCATTGGTTAAAGCCTTAGAACATATGCCGACATATGCCAAGTTCATAAAGGACTTGGTAACAAAGAAAAGATCAATAAACTGTGAAACGATCAAAATGACACATCAAGTGAGTGCCATTGTGCATTCCATGACTCTAAAGTTAGAAGAACCCGATGCCTTTACAATCCCATGCACTTTTGGGAGTGCCGATTTCGCCAAAGCTTTATGTGACTTAGGGGCAAACATTAACTTGATGACCTATTCCGTGTTCAAGACATTAGGGATTGGGAAACCAAGACCCACATCCATGAGGTTGCAAATGGCGGACCGAACAGTGAAGAGGCCATTGGGGATAATTGATGATGTGTTAGTTCGAGTCGACAAGTTCATACTTTCAGCAGATTTTGTGATACTTGACTGTGACGTCGACAATGAGGTGACAATCATTTTGGGGAGACCGTTCCTAGCTACAGGGAAGGCCTTAGTTGAAGTGGAAGCTAGTGAGTTCACTTTCCGAGTGGGCGATGAAAAAGTCGTGTTCCATATTTGTAAGTCAATGAGGCAGCCTAATAGCAACGAAGTGTGTTCGTTCGTGGATCTTGTGACCGAAGTAATTGTTGATGACACAAGTGATGTGATTAATGTTAAATATCCATTGGAAGTTGTGTTGTTGAATCATGATAAGGATGAGAAGGAAGGATTGGTAGAATGTGTCAATTCTTTGCACGAAATGGGATCATATATATATGGGCCCCGAAAACTTTCCTTGGACCTTGAAAACTGGAAGACTCCACCAAAAAATCCCTCAATAGAGGAGCCTCCCGCATTGGAGTAGAAGCCCTTGCCGTCACACCTCAGGTATGAGTTTTTAGGCCCTTCTTCCATTTTACATGTTATTCTTTCCTCGTGCTTAACTAACATGTAGGTAAATTTGACCCTAGCGATGCTCCAAAGGAGGAAGAAGGCAATATGTTGGACATTAGCGGATATTCGTGGTATAAGCCCCGCCTTTTTCATGCACAAAAATCATATTGGAGGAAGATTTCAAACCCCCAGTGGAACATCAAAGAAGGTTTAATGAGGCCATGCAAGAGGTAGTCAAGAAAGAAATCATCAAGTGGTTGGATGTTGGGGTTTTCTACCTCATTTATGATAGTTCATGGACTTAGCCAGTGCAATATGTCCCAAAGAAGGGGGCATGACTGTGATTACAAATGACAAACATGAATTGATCCCCACAAGAACTTTCACCGGGTGGAGAGTATGCATGGATTATAGGAAGCTCAACAAAGTGACTCGGAAAGATCTTTTTCTGCTTTCGTTTTTTGATATGATGTTGGATAGGCTAGCCGGATGTGCTTATTATTGCTTCTTGGATGGGTTTTTCGGATATAACTAGATTTTTATTGTACCTCAAGACCAAGAAAATACCACCTTCACTTGTCCGTATGGCACTTTCGCATTCTCGCGGATGCCTTTCGGTTTATGCAATGCACCGGCTACTTTTCAGCGGTGTATGATGGAAATATTCACTGATATGGTGGAGGACTTTCTCGAGGTATTCATGTATGATTTCTCTGTTGTGGGGGATTATTTTGAAGAGTGTTTGGACAATCTTAATACGGTATTGGCACGTTGTGAAGAGACCAACTTGGTGCTTAATTGAGAGAAATGGCACTTTATGGTCGAGGAGGGCATTGTCCTCGACCACAAGATCTCCAAGGATGGTATTGAAGTGGATAAGGCAAAAATTGAAGTGATATCCAAACTCCCTCCTCCTACTTCCACCAAAGGATTGAGGAAATTTCTAGTTCACGCGGGGTGTTACCGCCGGTTCATCAAGAATTTCTCAAAGGTGGTGAACCCCTTGTGCAAGTTATTGGAAAAAGATGCCAAGTTTGTGTTCAATGATGATTGTATGAAGGCATTTGAGATACTCAAGTATAGGTTGACTACCACTCCCATTATTACCGCACCAAATTGGAGCTTACCATTTGACCTCATGTGCGATGCTAGCGACGTGCCTGTTGGAGCGGTATTGGGGCAAAGAATTAACAAGATCTTCCATCATGTCTATTATGCTAGTAATACCATGAATGAGGCCCAAGTCAACTATATTGTGATCGAGAAAGAACTCTTAGCCATTGTCTTTGCTATGGAAAAGTTCCGCCCGTACCTCATGGGTACGAAAGTGATTGTTCACACCGATCACGCGGCACTTCGTTATTTGATGAGCAAAAAGGACTCTAAGGCGATATTGACACGGTGGGTACTTCTTCTACAATAATTTGATCTTGAAATCATAGACCGCAAAGGGAGTGAGAATCAAGTGGCGGATCACTTGTCCCGATTGGAAGAGGAGGGGAGGCCCCATGATGGACTTGAGATCAATGATTCATTTCCGGATGAGAAACTCCTTTCCATGTCTTTGACCGGGATGCTTTAGTTTGCCGATATGGCCAACTATCTTGTGAGCGGCATTTTCCCGAATGAGTTCTCTTCAAAGCAAAGGAAGAAGCTCAAAGGGGACTTCTTGGACTACTATTGGGACGAGCCATATCTTTTCAAAATTTGCACTGATGGTGTTATCCGGAGATGTGTTCTAGAAGAAGAGAAATTGGGTATTCTTGAAGCATTCCATTGTTCGCCATATGGTGGTCACCATGGTGGAGCGAGAACTGCTCCAAAGGTCCTAAGCTGTGGATTCTATTGGCCTACCTTGTACAAAGACGCTATCAAGCTCGTTAAGAGTTGTGATGATTGCCAAAGGGCCGGTGGGATCTTCAAGAAAAATGAGATGCCTTTCACCACCATCCTCGAGATTGATATTTTCTATGTGTGGCGCATCGACTTTATGAGTCCATTTGTGAGCTCATGAAGGAACACATATATTCTTGCTGTTGTGGATTACGTGTACAAATGGGTTGAAGTTGTGGCTTTGCCCAACAATGAAGCACGAAGTGTGGTAGCCTTCTTGAAGAAAAACATATTCACAAGGTTTGGTACCCCAAGGGCCATCATTAGTGATGGGGGATCACATTTTTGCAACAAAGCTTTTGACGCTTTACTCTCCAGGTATGGTGTCACTCACAAGGTGTCGACCCCCTATCACCCCCAGTCAAGTGGATAGGTTGAAGTCTCAAACCGGGAGATCAAGAGTATTCTATCCAAGACTGTCAATGCAAACCAGACCGATTGGTCAAGGAAACTTGACGATGCTCTTTGGGCCTATAGAACAACTTACAAAACTCCAATTGATATGTCTCCGTATTGGTTGGTGTTCGGGAAATCATGTCACCTCCCAGTGGAATTAGAGCATAAGGCCATGTGGGCATTGAAGAAATTGAACCTTGATGGGATGTAGCTGCCAATCTTCGGGTGGAGCAATTGAATGATCTTGATGAGTTCCGGTTCCATGCTTACTCCAGTTCGTCTTTGTATAAGGACAAAATGAAGTACCTATATGATAAGTATATCCAGAAAAAAGAATTCAAAGAAGGTGACCTTGTTCTATTATTCAACTCTCGGTTGCGGATGTTTCGAGGAAAACTAAAATCAAAGTGGAGTGGTCCTTTTGAAGTGGTACATGTGACTCATTTTGGTGCTCTTGATTTGAAAAATAAGAATGGTGATATATTTAGATCATTGGGCACCGAGTGAAGCACTACCTTGGTAAGGTTGATGATGGCCATGTTGCGGCATTGATACATTTCAAGTGAATGATGTTAACATGTGTCGTGCCGCGATGTTAAATCGAGCACTTCTTGGGAGGCCACATATGTGTTTTTCTTTCTCTTGATTTCCTTTTTTAGGTTAGGCATTGTTTTGGGATAACTGGTTGTGAAGTGTATGCAGGAATTGGGTGTGCAGTGCAGGAAATTGACAAGGAAAAAAAATTCCAAGTGGTGAGATCGTGCAGACCGCACTAGAATTATGCGAACCGCACAAGCACTTTGCGGCCGCACAATTCTGTGTGTGGTCGCACCACTGGAATGAAAATTGACGACTCTCTAAAGTTTGGCCTGGCAAAAATCTTTAAGGATTGATGGCCGCACTCAAAATTTCATGGACCGCACGAATTGTGCGGCCGCAATCACTTTTATGCGGACCGTTCCACATACTCAAGTAATAGGTAAAGAGTGCGGACCACACAAAAATTGTGCGGCCACACTCAGGTGAGTTAGTAGGTCCAGCTGGTCAAAGTATAAATAGGAATTTCTGAGACTTTTCACACTTTACACACTTTGACCTCTCAAGCTAAACTAAGCATAGTGCACCTTCTCTCTTGTTTCCAATATCATATCATATTCATCAAGTGTTGAATTCCTACTACATCTTCACTACTGGTATGTTGATTTCAATGATTTAATGTCATCTTTTTCTTTTTCTTTGTTTTTGTGTTCTTTTCATCTAGGGTTAGGTTCATGCCTAAAATGTCAAATTGATGATTAAATCCTTCTTAGAATCATGTGGGTAGTGCTTGCATGCTTAATGGGGGATGGGGTTAGTCGTTTCATGTATAATTGCCACAAACAATGTCTAATTAGTGAAAACCCTAGTAATAATTGTACGGTAGTGCCGTTCTAATTTGAATTTTGCAGTCGTACACATTTTTGTGTGGTCCGCACTAGGGTATGCGACCACGTATATTATTGAGCGGTCCGCGATACCCTAGGTTTAGGGAACCTATGATTAATAAGTTTGTGTGGTCCACGGTATATTTTTGCAGCCGCACTTATATTATGCGGTCCGCACAGTTAATCTTCAGAGATCCAAAAAAACGAATATGCGGCCGTACTCAAAATTGTGCGATATGCAATGGGTTTGTGCAGCCGCACTCAAAATTGTGTGATCCGCACTAAGGTAACTTCAGAGAACAAGTAATCTGAACCTGGGATCTCCGGGGCCGCACTCAAAATTTTGCGGTCCGCGATGGGAATTATGCGGCCGCACTCATTTTTGGGCGGTCCGCGATGGGCAGTCCGCGGCCGCACTCACTTTTGTGCAGTCCGCGCTGCCCAATTCTGAGAAGTTGTGTTCTGCATTTTCAATTGTGATTCTATAACACATGATGAACCCCAATTCTAACATACTTTCACTACTTGTATGTTGCAGACAATGGTGCATTCACGTGGTAGAGGAGATACTTCCAAAGGGAGGACAGAATCCTCCCGAGGCCGGGGTCGAGGAAAATCCAACATGCCACTATCAGTCCAACAAGTGTTTAGCAAGAAGACTACACTTAGTAGACCACCTCCGGCCACCTCAGACACCAGTGAATACCTCCCATCCCGGAAAACTTCTGAGGGGGATTCAGTACAAGCGCAACCGGGGGCTCAATCACAACAATTCCCCGGTAGACTCCGCTTATTCAATAAACCAACCTCCTTATCTGGTTCATCTGAAGGTTCGGAGGGAGGTAGTCAAGAATCTGAACCCTCTCCCCCACCTTTTACAACTGCTCCAACCAACTTCATGATGATGATTAGGTCCCGGACGATGGGAGAGGGGGTGATACAACTGTTGGAGGCTTGGCTAGATCAAGGAAGCCGGAGGTGTGGGATGACAGGTTTGTTAGTGAGAAGGCATATACCAAGTTTAGAGAATGGTGGTCCCAAAGGTCGCTCACACTTCAGCGACAATTCTTGACAAAAGACCTAAGCAAGCACAACCTGAATGTCCTTAAGCAGTTTAAGGAGATAAAATGATGGAAATGGTTCATCGGCTGTATTCAAGATGCCAATGAATACCTCGTCAAAGAATTCTATGACAATGTTTCCCACATCAAAAAGGGTACCAAGGTGACGAAGGTCCAGAACTTTAAAATCCATTTTGATGCCCACGCACTGAACAAATATGTAGGATTTGAGGAGGTGGAAGCAGTGCAATATCTGGAGAAGCTAGCTATGGGTGATGCAGTTCGCTCATGGCAGCTTAGATACTAGAAATTCCGGGGACAACACCTGCATGGCTCACAGCAGGAGTACAGATAGTCAGATCCACCCTTAACTTTGAAGGAAAAGGGTGGCAAACATTCGTGTGCAGCCGTCTGGATTCGTGCCAACATGAGAACATCCTTCCACTTGCCCGAGCTGTATTAGTGGCTTCTATCATGTCCGGATATCCTATAAACGTGGAAGCCTTGATGTCCTTCAACATCTCAAATGCGGTCCAGAAAGAAGAAAGGTCTACCCAAACTTCCTCACGGAGTATTTCCAAGATCAAGGGGTAGAATCGAGACATTTTGATGTTGAGGTGAAGGCTAAGAAGACTTTCTCTTGGTACCACCTCCAAGGAGCGGACAACCCTAAGTTCAAGGGTAAATCCACTACCTCCACTGGCCAGTCTGAAGAGCCAGTGGTAGTGGCCACTGGGTCAGTTGCCGAGCCCTCCACAACAGCCGGTACTTCTACCGGAACAACAACCATGCCTCCTCCATCCTTCAGAACATCTGCCTCAATGCCACTTTCAATGCCTACCTCATCTACCTACCCTATGACTGCAGTACAGGTTTCCCAAACACTGTCCAGTCTCAACAATTGGATGCATGCAGCTACCACAAAGCTGACTGCCATATCCAGTGTTGTGGCAGCACATTCATCAGCCCCAACAGAGCTTCAGGTACCTCCATCAATGGAGGACTCATTGAAGAAAATTCTGGACAACCAAAAGAAGATCCTGGAGACTCTAGGTACTCATGGAAAGATCATCAAGGACTTAGGGAAGCAGGTGAAAAAGATGCGGAAGACTCAAGTATCAAAGGACTCGGTGGACAAGTTGCGCAAGGAGGTTGAGAAGATTTCTTCTGATGAAGATCTTTCATTGGACCTTCTCATAGAGCAGATAGTCTCAGCAGCACATGCAGTAGTGCCCGAGACATTAGAGGCAGCAATCGGCCAGTTTGAGGAGCCGACTGCAATTACACACACTACTGAGGAGCTGATACAGATGCTCAGCAACCCCGTAGTCCCCCAGTCAGAAGATGTAGAGATTCATTTAGAGGAGACGGAGGGTGCTGAGGACCCAATGCATGCTGAGGACAACGCACATGTTGAGGACCCGATGTAGAGTGAGACCACATAGGGTGTTTTCTCTACTCTCTACCCCTTTCCCTATTCTTATTTGTTATTAGAATTGAGTACAATGCTCATTTTCATTTGGGGGTTGGTTCATTTTGATATGACTTTGACATTTGGTATGACATTTATCATAACTTCTTTCAATGTTTTTCCTCAGTAGCATAGCTTCTTATTTACTTTAGTAGCTTCTTTTTAAGTTGTTCGCTTCTTTTTATGTTTTTTGTGAACAATAAGACTTTGGTTTTCTTAATGACACGGTTCTTCCCAAAGGTGGATGTTGTGTGAACCGGGTGTCTCTTCCCAATAATGGATGGCATGACAACCTTCTTAAGGGATTGAGTCCATTTTTTATATTTTGTTATATATAGTACTAATGAATAAAAGTGTCTCAGGAAGGCTTCACTTGGTACTAACACATTTATCTTCGACCTTGTGGTTAGAAACAAAGTTGATTGGCAAAGCATAGCTCTAATTGTGACCTTTAGACTCTTGTGTTGACTAAAACAATCATCGAGTGGTTTCTTTGAGCCATTTGTGATTTTCAATCTTATCTAGGGTTGTTGTGGGCCCTCGACTATGTTCTCTTTAACAATCCAACAACTTGAGAGGTGAGGTATTGAATTTCAAGTCCAAGTTTCGTGCCAATAAGTCTAGAACTTGCCCTGAATGTTTGTCTAGGTGAAATGCTATGTGTAGATCAACTTGAGAAAAGATTGTAGTCTCTCCTTGATCTAATTTGAAACTTGAAAGATTTCGTAGCTAACCAATGTGATATCCCTAGTCTACCCCTTTGAGTAGAAGCCCTTTTCTTTCAATAACCATGTTACAAGCCTTTATCCGTTTTATAATGACCCTCTCTTGGCACCCGATCTTTTCTTAGCATTCTTGATAGACAATTGGCAAAAGCATAAGTTTGGGGAGAGACGAGGAATTTGAAAGTGATAAAAGGTACAAAGAAGAAAAATAAATGAAGAAAATAAAATGCAAATAAAAGGAAGAAAGGCCAAAAATAAATATGTCAAAAAGAAAATGAATAAGGTAGAAAGTTGAAGGGATTCAACGAAAGCAATGATGAAAGGAATGAAGTGATTAGAAAAAGAAATGATTGTCATGATGAATAAAGAGTGACATTACGTCTCTCTAGTTCCCCTAAGGAAGAAGAAAATGACTCAAAGAGTCAAGAAAGTATGAGCCGAAAAAAGAAAATGGATTGCTTAAGGAAAGATGAAACCATCATATTACGATAAGTCCTACCTTAATCCAAAAGCCTTCATTTCATTCCCTCAAAACACCTATATGATTTCAAATTGAGTGAGCTTATACTAGAGATGATTTACATAAGGGGCAAGCTTACGGTACTTAGAGTCGGACTTGTATCATTCTTTTGAGAGAGATGAGCGTATTTCTTCACAATCCTTGTTTTGAGTGTTACATTCTAAAGTCAGATTTTCTCATGGAGTAGAGGAGGAGGAGTTTGGGTTCCACAGTGACCTACGTGATAGAGCGAGCTTCCTTGGTGAATTAAGTCAACTCTTGATTCTCTAGTGTCACATTACAACTATGGTACTCAAAAGGTTAAAAAATGGTGTTGTTGATAACTCATTTGTGTTGAGGGTAATTATTAGTCCCAATTGGTGCATGATTGATTCACCTTAGGCCAGCTGAAATATCCTTTTTTCTAGTGGAGGTGGGAATTACCTTATTTACTTGAGGAAAAGCAAAAGCTTAAGTTTGGGGGATTTGATAAGTAGGGATTTTAACCTATTATTTGCTCTCTTTTACTTGTGTTTTAGGCCAAAAATGCTTGAAAGTATTCCCGAAAACTAATGAAATGTGCTTGCTTGCAGGAATTGTTCAAAATGAGCTAAAGGAATCAAAATCAACTCATAAAGGAGTCAAAAGTTGAACAAAAAACCAAGGATGGACAAAGAGGCCTGCAAAGCGGACCGCACAAATATTGTGCGGCCGCAAAAATATTGTGCGGCCGCAAAATCCATTGTGCGGATGCGATAAAAAATATGCGGTCCGCAAGAGGGAGATTTAGAGACTTGTAATTTTGGATATTTGATGAGTGCGGACCGCACCAATAATGTGCGGTCGCAAAATTCCCTGTGCGACCGCAATCAAAATTATGCGGTCCGCGATGAACGAGAATCAGAGAGTTGTCAACTTGGGCAAAATGAAGGAGTGCAGACCGCACCAAAATTGTACGGCCGCAGGATGTCAAGCGCGTTCGCACACACAATTGTGCGGTCCGCGATGATGAAGTTTCAGAGAGTTGTCTCAAGCAAAAATCAAGCAAGTGCGTACATCATCACTGTTATGCGGCCGCATAATCATGAGCGCGACCGCACTTAGAATTGTGCGGTCTGCAAAGTCCAGCTCAAGCTAGAATCAAAAGTGAAGAACGCGGATCGCACCAGAATTATGCGGCCGCGAAAGCAAGACTGCGGTTGCACTCAGAATTATGTGGCCGCATAACCTCCGCATGGGTAATTTTGTCAGATATTTTCAACTTAGTATAAATAGAATTTTTTGTCATTTTTAGGTATATTACCTTTTGTATAAGCACCTGAGGTGGCTTCTTTTACTGTTTTCGGAAATTTGTACTAGATTCACTTCTTAACATTAAAATTTCATCCCATTATTTTATCTTCATTTTATCTTTAATTTCTTCTATTTTCATGAGTAGCTAAACCCATAGCTAGGGTTGTGACCCAACCTTAGTATGGGTATTTAATAAGTGTTTGATTTTAGGGCTTGAATGTGAATGAGTTAGTGATATTTTGCCTAGTTCTTGCTAGAACTCAAGAATTAATGGTTGCAAACATTAATTCTTTCCCTTATGACTTAGTCTCTACTTGAGAAAGAGGGACTAAGTTTAGAAAAACTAGGCTAACAAGGAATTGGGGTGAGCTCAAGAAATTGATAGCCCCATTTAAAGGGTTAAACCTAAAAATAGTAATACCCGACTTGAGCTAATATCACTTGATTTGTATGAATACCCATTTGGACTTGATAAATCCAAATTGGGCAAAATCATTCAAACTACCGAGAGGTATAGAGTGAGTACCCGGGTGTGATAACTATATTACAATCCCAACTAATCAAGCTTGCACTAGATTTTAATACCCGTTAGATAACCACCTAGGAAGAAGTCACGACCCTAGTCCCTTGAAACACTTGAAAACCCCAACAAAAATATTGTCCTTAGGTTTATCTATTGCAATCATTAGAGTAAAGATAGAAGTATAATATCAATCCAAACTTGTGAAAGTGTAATTAGATTTAAAGCCCGCAACTCGCTTAGATATAAACCTAATTCCAATCATTAACTCCCTGTGGATTCGATCCCGACCTTAGTTGGGTTATTATTGTTGTATTGGTAAAAGTAGGCTTCACACGTGTATTAATTCAGATGACAAGGCAATCCATGCGGAGCAATGAAAACATGACAACTGGTTGTGACTTTACAAAGAGGCACGAGACAAAGAGGAACGGAATAGCATACCCACGAAGCAGTTAGATACGGGGACCTCAATCTAATTGAGGAGTTGAAGAGATATGGTCAGAATGAATCAAGGCAGAATAAAGGGCAGATTCAATGATCTACAATCAATGAGATAAACGTTGCATAATCTTCACGCAACAGTTACGATTAACCATTGTAACGTTACGTTAATACCACTATTAATCATTAATGCTCAATCATTAAGAAGAGTAGGCGTTATATTAAGGAATTCCCTTTAAAAGGGAGTAAAATATAACTTGTAAGGACACGTTCGAACCACTATTGAAATACACTTAATTTTACGCATATTTGCGGCTTTCTATTTACAAGTATGATTATACTTATTAGCTTATTTTATTGGTTATCAGACGTCCGAGTATTTCTTAAAATAGCTTTGGCAGAAAATTTAATTCTTTGGTTAAACAAATTGGTTCCGTTACCTGGAATCTGATAATCTTTGTTTTTTATCAAATAACTTTTCGTGAATCATGCCGAACGCCAATGAGAACATCCAACAGACAATTGGAATCCCAGTTCCATCACCTCAGGGATCCCCACGAGGTTCAAGGGACCAATCCCCAGGGAGGTCGACAACTCAAAACGATGAACACACTGGAAATGAACAAACATGAGAACAAGACCCTGTGAAGCAAATGGTTGGAGAATGTGTAAATGAAGCTCTACAAGCTTTCATGAGGGGGATACCAGCTATATCACCTACGCCTCCTCCAAACAACACCGTAACTGTGGAAAATCCACAATCCGGATTAACAAACTCAGGAAGTAGAGGCACTCCAAATGAGTCTCTTGAAACAAGACCAGTAATAATTCAGTTTTACAATATTTACTACTAACCTTGCAGAAACAGGTGAAGGAACAAAACGATCGTATCGAGCAAATTCTTGGAGTACCACATGTCATCAAGGGTATTGACATTGATAGATATTCTCAACAACCTTGGAAGCCAAGTACAGCACCCTTGCCTATTCCCAAAAAATTCAAAATGCCTGATATTCCAAAGTACGATGGGACTACCGATCCACGTGATCATGTCACCTCATTTACTATAGGAGTAAAAGGCAACTTGACTAAGCAAGAAATTGAATCAGTTTTGGTCAAGAGGTTTAGAGAGACCCTCACAAAAGGAGCACTAACATGGTATTCTCTTTTACCCGAAAATTCTGTTGACTCTTTTACTGAGCTTGCAGATTCCTTTATAAAAGCACATTCTGGTGCACAAAAAGTTGAAAAACGAATGGAGGACATATTCAAAATAAAACAAGGAGACAGGGAGTTGCTCTGTGAGTTTGTAAACAGGTTTCAACAAGAAAGAATGCTGCTACCAAGAGTGCCTGCCAACTGGAAAGCAATGGCATTCGCAAGTAATTTAAATGATTGAAGCTCAGAAGCTACGATAAGGCTCAAAGAAATCTTGAGAGAATTCCCAAGCACGACATGAAACGATGTTTATAACAGGTACAACACCAAGTTACGAATAGAAGAAGATACCATTGCACAATCAAAAGCAGAGGACAGAACCAGTTCTAGACGCTCCAAACCAAAAGAGAGAATTGGTAAAAACAGGTACGACCCATATATGGGACCTTGGGGACGATAAACTCATTCCAAGTTTGAAAACAAGCGGTCAGATTACAGACCGTGAAATAGAGATACAAGCACATCTTCATCCAGATACCGAAAGGATCGAGATGAACGAAATAAAGGTAATGCAAGAACTGGAGACTACAATTTCAATGTAAGTACTTCTGAATTAATTACAGTATTAAGAAACATGCGTGATAAAGTTTGATGGACCGAAGAAATGAGGTCGAATCCAAACAGAAGGAACCCAGACTTCTAGTGCGAATTCAATAACGATCATGGACACAGAACGTCAGATTGCAGATTATTGCAAGGTGAGGTAGAACAATTATTAAAACAAGGCTATCTAACAAAATTGTTTAGTGAAAAAGGTATACATGCATATATGAAGAACAAGCAAGATCCCCCTAAGCCACCATCTCCAAAGAGAACAGTGAATGTGATACACGTAGGAGAAGAGGTAAACGGTGTAATCTGCAAAAGAACAACCAAGTTCAGAATCACCCACGTGAAGCGAACTCGTGAAACTTTGGAAGCAGAAAACATATCATTCGACGACACAGAAGCCAACGGATTATTGCTTCCACACAACGACACACTGGTAATATCTGTACTTATACATGACACTAACGTGAAAAGAGTGTTGATTGATCTAGGTAGCTCGGTTAATATCATTTTGTTGAGGGTTGTGATAGAGATGCTAATGGAGGACCGTGTAATTCCAAAAGCACGAACCTTATCTAGGTTCAATAACTCTACAGTCATAACAAAAGGAGAAATCGAGCTTAATACCTACGCAGAAGGAGTTGTCAAAGACACGAAATTCCAAGTCATTAATACCGATATGGCTTAAAACATAATCATGGGGAGACCATGGATTCATGATATGGAAGCAGTACCATCTACTTTACATCAGGTAATTAAATTCCCTTCCAAATGGGGAATTCAATAGATTCGAGACGATCAGCAGACCTCAAGAAACATCAATTCAATAGTACAATCCAATAAAAAGGAGGAAGTGGAATAATCAAAGGGCGAGGAAACAACTCAAATAGACACGGAAGAAAATGACAAAGAGAAGGTGAATCGAATTACCACAAAAGTTGCATCAAAACATATAGACATGGATTCCAGACCTGATGTCATTCAGGAACCAAAAGAGGAAGAGCATATCAAAATAACTACTGAGGAGCTCGAAGTTGTTCCACTGTTCGAGCAGAAGCCTGAGCAAAAAGTTCATATAGGAACAAGGTTAAACCCCACTAGGAGAGGTAAGTTAATTGAATATTCAAAAGTTAACGCAGATTGTTTCACTTGGTCCCATTCAGATATGATAGGTATACCCCCAGAAGTGATGACTCATAAACTAAATGAAGACCCATATTTCGTGCCTGTCAAGCAAAAGAAAAGAAAGCAGGGACCTTTCAAGAACCAAGTGATTGACGAAGAGGTACAAAAACTCTTGAAAAACGGTTCAATACTTGAGGTAAAATACCCTAATTGGTTAGCTAATACCGTAGTGGTACCAAAAAAGAATGGTAAATGGAGAGTATGCGTAGATTATACAGATTTGAATAAAGTATGCCCTAAAGATTCATTTCTATTACCGCACATAGATCAAATGATTGATTCCACTGCAAGTCATGAATTATTAAGCTTTCTAGATGCTTATTCTGGTTATAACCAGATAAAATGGATCCCTCAGATGAGGAAAAAACTTCCTTTATTACAAACAAGGGGACTTATTGTTACAAAGTCATGCCTTTTGGCCTGAAAAATGTTGAAGCCATGTATCAAAGGCTAGTGACCAAGATGTTCCAGGAACATCTGGGGAAAACAATGGAGGTGTACATTGATGACATGCTGGTAAAATCAACACAAGCAGAAGATCATTTCCAGCATCTTTCAATTACTTTCAAAATCCTACACAGGTATAACATGAAATTAAATCCAGAAAAATGTGCCTTTGACATCGAATCAGGTAAATTTTTGGGTTTCCTTGTATCAAATAGATGTATTGAAGTAAATCCTGCTCAAATTAAAGCTATTGAAGAAATACCTGATATACTTACGAGCAAAAAAGAAGTTCAAAAACTAACAAGTAGGATTGCAGCTTTAGGGAGATTCATCTCCAAGTCGTCAGAGAAGAGTTTTAAATTCTTTTCAATTCTAAAAAAGCAGAATCGGTTCGAATGGACTGAAGAATGCCAGCAGGCTCTCAAAGATCTGAAGGTCTATCTATCAAATCCCCCGCTGCTGTCTAAACCAAAGGAGGGGGAAAGGCTATATGTCTATCTCGCCGTTTCAGAAATTGCCGTAAGTGCAGTATTGGTAAGAGAAGACAAAGGTAAACAATCTCCTATTTATTATGTAAGCAATTCTTTATTAGATGCTGAAACTAGATATCATCATCTAGAAAAATTAGCTTTAGCTCTAATCATGGCAGCTAGAAAGCTAAGACCGTACTTTTAGTGTCACACAATTAATGTCGTAACTTCATATCCACTGAGAAATATTTTGCATAAACAAGAGTTATCAGGGAGATTAGCTAAGTGGGAAATAGAATTAAGCGAACATGACATAATGTATCAGCCTAGGACTGCAATAAAGTCTCAAATTTTAGCTGATTTTGTCGCTGATTTTAACACTAGCATAATTCCTGAAGTGGAAAAAGAGTTACAAATCTTCAACAGGGCTAATCCAGGAATATGGACCCTATTTACTGATGGCTCTTCTAATGTAAAAGGAGCCGGTTTGGGAATTGTTTTAATATCACCCACGGGTGAAAAGATAAGACAGGCTATTAAATGTTATTTCATAACTAACAACGAAGCAAAATATGAAGTTGTCATTGCAGGACTTGAACTAGCACGAGAACTCTCAATCGAGCAGATCGTGATTAAAAGTGACTCTCAACTAGTGGTAAACCAGATGCTGGGGACTTATACTACTAGAGAGGCTCGAATGCAACAATATCTGGAAAATGCATAAGACCTAATAAGATAATTCCAATCATGGAAGATTATGCAAATACCCAGGGAGGAAAATGCAGAAGCGGATGCATTGGCTAACGTCGCAGTAGTTAGAGACGTAACCAATAAAGACAATGCTATTGTGATACACTTATTTCATTCAGCAATCGACCAGGACAAAAATGAGGTAACATTTATTTATTTAACCTGGGATTGGAGAAATGAAATTGTAAATTTTTTGCAGAATGGCATCGTGCCTGAAAATAAAAAAGAAGCTCAAGCACTTCGCCGGAAAGCTGCACGGTACTGCCTAGTTCGTGATACTCTATACCGCAAAATGTTTGGAGGTCCCATAGCAAGGTGCCTTGGACCCAATCAAACAGAGTACATGATAAAAGAAGTACACGAAGGACACTATGGAAACCACGCATGAGCAAGATCCTTAGTCAAAGCCTGATCAGAGTAGCGTACTATTGGCCTAAATGGAAGAAGACACTGAGAATTCCGTAGCTAAATGCGATAAATGCCAAGGATATTCTAACAATATGCATGAAATGGGGAATGGATATAGTAGGACCTCTTCCCCCAGCTAAAGGAAAGGTATAGTTCTTAATCGTATTAACAGATTATTTCTCAAAATGGGTAGAGGCAGATGCTTTGAAACAAGTGCAAGAAAAAGAAGTGAAAAACTTTATATGGCGACACATAATATGCCATTTTGGTATACCAAAGGAGATCGTATGTGACAATGGCCCTCAATTCATAGGCTCACAAATCGCAAAATTCTTCGAAAGATGGCCAATCAAACGAATCACTTCATCACTATATCACCCCATGGCTAATGGGAAAGCCGAGTCAACGAACAAAATCATTGTCAACAATTTAAAGAAACGGTTGGAAAAAGCCAAGGGAAATTGGCCTAACGATCTACCAGCAGTATTATGGGCTTACAGAACTACTGCAAAAACAGCCACGGGAGAAACTCCATTCGCGCCTGTTTATGGTTAAGAAGGTTTAATACCAGTGGAAATTGGCGAACCAAGCACGAGATTCACAACAGCAATGGAAGAAACAAACAACGACGAGTTGAGAACAAATCTGGATTTACTCGAGCAAAGGAGAGAAACTGCATTAATACGTATGGCAGCTCAAAAACAAATTATAGAGCGATATTACAACAGAAAAGCTCACCTCAGATACTTCAAAATTGGGGACTTCATTCTTAAAAAAGTCTTCCAATCAACAAAGGAAGCTGGTGCAGGAAAGCTAAATGCAAATTGGGAAGGACCTTACAAAGTCCGTGGCATTGTTGGAAAAGGCGCTTATGAGCTGGAGTCTATGGATGGCGGAATTTTACCAAAAATTTAGAATGCTGTTCATTTGAAGAAGTATTACTTCTAAGGAAAATGAATACCCCCAGTCAGGTATCATTACGTTCGATTTCATATTTGTACAGTTAAGATTATACTAACCATTTTAGATGATAGGCAAAAGGCTAACCCATCACTAGATGATGATATTAGACCTGCATAGACACGAGGAAGTAACTGAATTCCCGGTTTAGGGTTACAACTTTCTGATGGACGTTTTTAAGGGTTGAGCAGTTATCATCTGAACTATATACCTTCGAGTCCCGTATATTTTTCCTTTTCAGGAAAAGGACCACGAGGAAGGAATAGTCAAGTGCTCGAGATTTCATTATTCAAAGCTCAAACACTTGGGGGACCATACAATATGGAAGGAAAAAAAGAAGCAAAGAAGACTATTAAAAAAGTCAAAGCTCAAGCCTGAAGATCCATTTTTCCAACAAGTCAAGCGTTAAGAGCAAAATCAAAGAGCCAAAGACAAAAACACAAAGCCTGATTCAGAAACCTTCAAAGAAAAAATATATTCGTAAATATAAATGAATGTTTAGGTTAAAGGCAGAATGTTAATTACGGGTAAAAATGCATACTCTTGTACTTATTCAAAAAACAGTTATAAACAAAAACAGTTACGAGTACAAATTCATACCCTTATATTCGAAAACTGTTGTAAATGAAAACAGTTATGGGTGAAAAATTCATACCCTTGTATTTATTCAAAAAACTGTTGTAAAAGAAAACAATAATGGGTAAAAATTCGTACCCTCGTATTTATACCACATCTGTTGTAAGAAAAATAGTTGCAAAAGAGTTATAGACGATACTCAAACACATGTAAAATGTTACGAAAGTTCAAAATAATATAAAGACTTTCTTCAAAACATTGTTCAGTAAAACATGTGAAATTCCTATCTCTCTTTTGTACATTTACACCATTATGAAGTTGAGACGTCTTCTTCATCAAGTGTCGATCGAAAAAGGGCCCTCTTTTATAAACTTGTGCTTATTATGAAAAGACACGAAAAATCAAAGCATTTTTCAAATGCAAAGTCAAAAACTAAGGGGTAAAAACAAATACCCTAACAAAAAGCATGCAAAGACTTAAGAGTAAAACAAAAACTCGAGAAATCAAAAGTCATTCTAATATTAATATTAATATTACGGCAAAAAACTAAGTATTAACTTAGTCTTAAGCCGGATTTGTTTATACAAAGGTTGCCCCTAAGTTGTCAGTTGGGGACTTACAAGAACCAAACTTTATCCCCAATGGGACCGGGAGTAACCACCAAGTGTTTCAAATAAAAAAAGAGACCAAGTTCCATAAACGTTTTCACTAGATATGGGGATTATCTTTGGTAGGAGGAACGACTTGATATGGCGAGGCTTGTGTAGCAGCTTCATTAGGGACCTCAACTTCAGGTGATGAGAAATTCTGACTTTGACGAGACTTTTCAATCGTATCTTTGGTCTTGGCAATTTTAGCTTCCACGTCAAAATTCTCTTGGTCCATTTTCGTCAATATGTCAAGTCGGGCATTCAAATAAGCCCAACTAACATCAACAGCTGCTTTGTCATCAAGATCCTCATAGTCTTTCTCCCATTGTTCAACTTCGGCTCTTAAATCATCTCTCTCAGCCACGGCAGCATCATGAGAAGCCCGCAAAAGTGCAAGGGATCTTTCTAGAAATTGAACCTTGTCTGAAGATTTACGGAGGTCTTCTTGGGTCTGGGTAAGGAATTGCACGAGTTCACCAGAGTAAGCCTCCTTTTGATCCAACAAAGCCTTAAGGCTCCTTATCTATTCAGTGGCACGAGAAATCTGCTCCGCAAAGGAAGACTCCAAGATGTTTTTATCCTTACATGCCTGGTTTGATGATGACTTCTCTATGGCCAGTTCCGCTGCAATAACTCTGATCCGCTTCTCCAAGTTACATTTCTCCTCCTCCATTGCCTTCATATCAAGCTGCAAACTCTCGAATTGCTCTTTCCAATTGTCAGCCTCGGTATGATAGTCATTAGCTAGTTGCTCCATTTGAACAATTCTTTTCAATAACTCTGTGCCGACAAGATTTATTTGCATAAAAGGATAAGTTAGATACGATAAAGGATATGAAAAGAGGTAGGAATGGTCTAAAGTCTACCTTCAGGGACGAGTGTACAATATCGTTCATCCAAGTTAAGGAGCTATGACTCTCTAGCTTAGACTTCTCCATCGGGCCTATCAGGGGCTTTAACCAAACATCACCTTGGCCTGATTTTTTCAAGAGGTTGCCTCCCGCAGGAATCTCTATCAATACTTGCTTCATCACCCCCTTACTGGAAGACCCTACTTCGACAATAGAAGGAACATAAGTAGGGGCGGATGAAGGAGCCACGAGTGGAGTAGGCCGAGGAGTAGAAACAGCAATGGGAGCAGAAATAGCAATGGGAGTAGTAAATGAAAGTTCCGCAGGAGCAGACGGAGGGAAAATAGCAAAAGGTGTTTCATCAGAAACTGTACCAAAACCCTGCTGGAACAGTTGATCAATTGACTCATGAACAGGTGAGGGAGTTACATCTTCAGGAGCGGAAAGTTCTTATTCAGGCATGGGAGGATCAACAGTGGGGACAGATTCATCGTCAGAGATTACCCTCCTCCTTCTCGACCTATGGATCAGTGAACCTTCATCATGTTCTTCTTCATCCTCCAAGGTATGGGACCCACTTGACTTCCTTTTCAACGAGGAGGAACCAACAATGATTTTCTGCGCCTTAGCCAGGGAAAGTTTTGAAGCGGACACAACTGCAGAAGAAATCCCACGAGCAGGAAACCCTAACAAATGAAAGGGATCAGATAAGCTCAAAAAGGGAAAGGAAAGAAGTAAAACAAAACCCCCACTTACCATGGGTTTTCACCTTCCAACCAAACCTCGAACAGAGGTATTTCCAAGAACGTTCTTCTAAAGAGCGATTAACAAAAGTTTTTCTACTCAATCACGAAAACCGGAGACATACTTGACGGTTCCCATGGTTGATGCAAAAGAAAAAAAATAGTCACGATACTGATAGTTTATTAAAAACAGAAAAGGAAAGTGAGAAAAACTGTACTCACGTGAAAAGTTCCACTTCTCAGGGAAGGGGAGATTTTCTTCACCTACTAAACCTATAGTAGGGACAGCAACGTACTGAACCTACCACCCTCTATCCTTGTCATCATCCGGTATAACTAACATTCTTTTACTCCTAGCCGCGAGAGTAAAAACTCCTTGGCGGAAAAACATCGGGGAATAGAGGTGAATAAGATGATGAAAGGTAAAGGGGGCGAAAGCCAAATTGGCCAAATACCTAAGGCATGCAACTGCCTTCCAAACAAAAGGACCGACTTGTCCCAAGAAAATATTGAAGAATCGACAAAATTCAATGATAACAGGGTCGATGGGAGGCTTGAATCCTAATGTGAAGGGATAAATGTATACAAAAAAATACCCAGTCCTATAACAAGTTATTCTTTGATTATCATTAGGAACTACAACTGGAAAATCAGGCTTCCAACAACAGTCTCTACGTATGAGTGACATTAAACCCTCTGTTATTTGGGTAGGATAAAGGTCAGCACTATCATGTGATGACATGGAAGAAAGTTGCGTACTAATGGCCTCATTTTCTTTTACAAAAGAAAACTCGATAGGGACAATCTCATCGACTCTCGGTTCGCGAAGTGGTTCATTGTGTTCCCTACTCTTTGGTGAAGATCTAGAAGCCCTAGCCCTTGAAGAAGATAGAGAAGTATTAAACCTGGAAGATGGCAGAGGAGTAGTAAGAGAAGAAGAAGAACCTCTGGAAGGTGTAGAACTTAAACTCCTAAGTCTACCACCCCTCCTACTCCGGGTTGGAGCAGAAGAAAGAGTTAATTCATCTACAATAATGACCTTTTTGGGTTGCTGGCTTGAGGAAGACATGTTTACAAGAAAGAAGAATTTACAAAACAATGAAAAGGAGTTAGAAGTTTTTCGTGAAAGCAAAGGAAAAAAGGGATATTTATACTTAGAGGCGACCGTCAAAAAATGGAAAAAAACAGTGATGTGAAAGTCATAATTGAAACTGTCACTTCGTGACAGATGCAGCCACAAAAAGTCCTAAAAGGCGCTGAATAATTGCAAAACTAATCCGAGAATGACACGTGGCACGAGCATAAAATGGAAGTGACAAGCGAAGTATACATTCAGAGACGGATGCAATGGTACGAGTGAAGCGGCGGCATAATATTCCCGCCATAAATAAGTATCCACTTACCAAATATTTAATCAATAAATAAATGGTAAGTGGGGGGGACTATCTGTATTGGTAAAAATAGTCTTCACACGTGTATTAATTCAGATGACAAGGCAATCCATGCGGAGCAATGAAAACATGACAACTGGTCGTGACTTTACAAAGAGGCACGAGACAAAGAGGAACGGAATAGCATACACACGAGGCAGTTAGATACGGGAACCTCAATCTAATTGAGGAGTTGAAGAGACACGGTCAGAATGAATCAAGGCAGAATAAAGGGCAGATTTAAAGATCTACAATCAATGAGCTATACGTTACATAATCTTCACGCAACAGTTACGATTAACCATTATAACGTTACGTTAATGCCATTATTAGTCATTAATGCTGAATAATTAAGAAGAGTAGGCGTTATATTAAGGAATTCCCTATAAAAGGGAGTAAAATATAACTTGTAAGGACACGTTCGAACCACTATCGAAATACACTTAATTTTAAGCATCTTTGCTGCTTTCTATTTACAAGTCTGATTATACTTATTAGCTTATTTTATTGGTTATCAGAAGCCCGAGTATTTCTTAAAATAGCTTTGGTAGAGAATCTAATTCATTGGTTAAACAATTGCATCGACTCCCCCGCTACTCAAAAGTAGTGTAGGCTTGGACCCGATCAATAATCTCTCTGATAGTCAAGCCACACTGAGAGTAATCTCTCTGATAGTCGGGGCACATTGAGAGTAATCTCTCCGATAGTCGGGGCACATTGAGAATAATCTCTTCTATAGACGCGGCACATTGAGAGTAATCTCTCTGATAGTCAGACCACATTGAGAGTAATCTCTCCAATAGTTGAGGCACATTGAGAGGAATCTCTTCGATAGTTGAGCCACTTTGAGAGTAATCTCTTCGATAGTCGAGCCACATTAAGAGTAATCTCTCTAATATTCGAGCCACATTAAGAGTAATCTCTATGATAGTCGGGGCACATTGAGAGTGATCTCTCCGATAGTCGAGCCACATGGAGAGTAATCTCTTCTATATTAGGGGCATATTGAGAGTGATCTCTCCGATAGTCGAGCCACATTGAGAGTAATCTCTTCTATATTAGGGGCACATTGAGAGTGATATCTCCGATAGTCGAGCCACATTGAGAGTAATCTCTTCTATATTTGGGCAGGGATGAGTACCCATTCCCTCACACCCTAAGATTGTCTTATTCATGCATGGATCATCTCGTTAACCAAGAACATATCCTTCTCGTTTGACTTACAAAACAATTACAAAATAAAAAAAATCACAAGAAGAAAAGAAGAAATTAACTTCGCGTTAATGCTTCCAAGTTGTTAAAAATAGACTAAAAATGATTTGCAAACGCTGAAATTGGTGTTTACGAGAGAAGAGTATGTAGCCTTATATAGATGATTAAAGGCATCTATTGAGAAATAATTTTCGATGTGGTACATTGCTACAATTGGTTTCCTACAAGAATTTGACTTGTTGAGGCGGTCGTAGTAATCTGATCTAAGCTAGGAGTTTCGCTGGCAGAAAGAGTTTTCAAAGCGTGAGAATCCATAGTAAATCATGGGAAAAAGTTCCAATATAGCTACATTTGAGTTTGAAGCGATGTAAAATAAATTGCCAAACTGAATAACGGGGATACAAAAATGAAAATATGTGAATGCAACTTATCCTAGCCTATCATTATTGTTGGATCCTTTTCTAATTAAGGAAAGGTGAAATCCTTGGCAGTGTTAATTCAAATTCCAAAAATCTAATGTTATGCCGATGCAGCTTAGTTTTATTTCTATACAAATTTGAATTGACTTGTTGATGGCATCTTGGACTTAACGAAGTGGGCTCATCACTTGTAGCCCAACTAAATGGGCTAGCCCAATGGATTAAAACTTATTTATTTAACCCATATATATTTAGTTTTATTGACTTGTGGGCTAATATAATAGAATTATATATATAAGTCCAATATATATGGGTTAAATAAATAAGTTTTAATCCATTGGGCTAGCCCATTTAGTTGGGCTACAAGTGATGAGCCCACTTCGTTAAGTCCAAGATGCCATCTTCCTAGAGGCCCAGTTTGGGGACACGTGTCAAATGATGTGGCATGCCAAGTCAAACAAAAGACCCAATAGGATCGTGCCACGTGTCAAAATGACAAGGCATGCCAAGCCAAATTAAAAGGCCAATGAAATCGCGCCACGTGTGCAAGTGACATGTTCTGGCCAATCAAATGCGTCCTTGTCACACTTCAATTTGATTGGCCAATAAGATTTTGTTCTTATCATAACTCTTCCCTCCCACAACTATAAATAGGGGTCTTCATAATCCAGGAAAGACACCATAAGTTATAACAAGAAGCAAGAGAGAGCTCGTGGATCAAACGCCGCAAATTTCTCTACAAGTTTCAAGTTTCAAGCAATCAAGTTCAAGTTCAAGAAATCAAGTTCAAGCTCAAGAATGAAGGACAAGTCAAGATTAAGGAGTACGAGTTCAAATCAAAGTTTGTGGTAGTTGAATTCAAGATCATCGTTCGTGGAATCAAATATAGATTCAAGATCATGCTCAAAGGCCTTGAATTTATTTACTATTGGAAAGAAGAATTTGAGGATTCAAACAGATTGTACACTCAAATATTTGAAATCAAATACTACGATTGTTTCAATATTTTCGGTCTTGATTATTTCTTGACGCAAATTTATTGTCTACAATATGAATGATATGTGAAGACATATGTCATATATTTATTAGATTAGTATAAATCTGAGGCACGAATAAAGTTTAACCCAAATATTGTATGCCAAAACTTTTAGCTATAGTGTGAAGATTTTGATCATATATTTATTAGATCAGTATAAACGCGAGCCACGAATAAAATTTTACCCAAATAAACTTTTAGTTTGAAAAATTTTCTGTCTTTTATGTCATACTAGTATTAGTATCCGTACAATGCGCGAACACAAATCATGTTAAATTGTGATGTAGGTTGTTTGAATCATGTGTAAATAACCTTAAAATATAAACCTATCAAATAAAAATTATATAACATTGATATTAATTATTGTCACGACCCAAATCAAACCCAGGTCGTGATGGAGCCTATCGTGATACAAGGTTTCTCAAAATATTACTACCAGGTTGATTATAAGAATTTAATAAAAACATTTTCAATATTTGAATTTCTCATAAACAAGCTAACTCTAAATATAAATAATATAAAAATATGGAAACGAGCCCCAAACATCCGGGTGTCGCTAAGTCATCGTCTAACTCTATGAACTAAGATATACAAACTTTCTAACTGTTAATACAGCCCAAACGAAGAAATATATGATAAAAGAAGTAACAAGGTCCTGCGGACGCTAGCAGCTACCTTGCAGTCTCCGAAGATAGCCGGCCTGAACTCAATGATCGCCGTGCTTTAACTCACCTGGATCTGCACATGAAGTGCAGGATGTAGTATGAGTACAACCGACTCAGTAGTAACAGAAATAACTAAGGAACTGAGTAGTAGCGACAAGCTAAGCAGAACAATCCAATTATTTATTTTCACAATTTAAGGATAAACAGGAGTAAGTAGGTAATTTCCATATATCAACAAATGCTACCAGGCAATTAGCAGATAAATGCAACAACAACAAAAGTAAATGAAACCTCACAGCAATGTCACTCCATCACTCAGCTCTCAACAAACACTCTCAATAGGTACTGCGCTCACTGGGGGTGTTCAGACTCTGGAGGGTCTCCTACAGCCCTAGCGCTAAGAATGGAAAACTCACGTGCTGCACGGACAACTCACGTGCCATAATATCAATATCTGGATCCGCACGGACAACTCACGTGCTATAATCAAATATTTCACAACACGCCCTCGACCTCAGTCAGTCATGTACCTCTGTGGCCTCACAATTCACAACAAATAAGGGAACACAACCCAAATCAAGTATTACAGCGTATCAACAAGAAAATAGAAACTGAGGTAAACATGTACAAGAATTTCTATGACTGAGTGCAAATAATATGAGTATGAAGAAAGCCTAAGCATCATCTCTAACATGAAGGCAGACAAGTTCAACAACATATAAATACATAACAAAGATAATGGATATTAGGCCTCACATCCTCACAGGACGGACCAAGTCTCAAACCCTAGGGCGTACACCCAAACACCCGTCACCTAGCATGGGTATCACCTCCAAACAGTTTCATGATATCAAATTTTCCGGGTTCATACCCTCAAAGCCAAAGTTAAAACCGTTACTTACTTTAGCAACGTAAAATCCTACTTCGGGATGCCCTCGTCCCTCGATTAGGTCTCCAAAAGCTCTGAATCTATCTATAATAAGAATAATACTATCAACATAGGCTAAAGAATCGAATTCCACAAGAAAAACTACAAAAATAGGCCAAAAATCCAAAATAGGCTAAAACCCGGCCCCTGGGCCCACGTCTTGAAACCCGCCAAAAGATTGCAGAACTAGAAACCTCGTTCATTCCCGAGTCTAACCATATAAAATTCATCAATTTCTGGATTCCGTTTGGTCCCTCAAATCCGCATCTCAGACTCTCCAAAACTCACGCCCTAACTCCCTCAATTTCACCCTAAATTCCTACCAATTTCATGACTGAACAGACGAAAATCACACGTAAATAAACCCAAGTAACTTACCTCACGATATCTCTTGTTTCTCCCTCGAATTTCACTGCTCAAAGCTCAAAAATCGGTCAACAATGGTGAAGAAAGGGAAACAATTCGCGAAGTGTGGCTAATATAGTTTCTGCCCATGGGTTTTGCACCTGCGGATCCCATATTCGCACATGCGCAACCGTATCTGCGGTCATTGGAGCGCACCTACGCATTCCACTTAACCGTCCAGGCTTCGCACATGCGAGCTCGCAGGTGCGACAACACTTTGCACCTGCGCTAACTGCACAGATGGCCAATTCCGCATCAGCGATGAGGCTTCCGTACCTGCGACCATCGCTCCTGCGGCTCCCCATCCACAGGTGCGGACACACCAGTAATAGCAGCTTCAACTGTATTTTCCAAACTCCAAACTCCCCGACACCCTTTTGAAATCGTCTCGAGCCCCTCGAGACCTCAACCAAAATTCCAACAAGTCATAAATAACTACCCGAACTTAGTCGAACTTTCGGAACACCCAAAACAGCACCAAAATGCAAAATCAACCTCGGATTCAAGCCTAGGAATTTCTAAACTTCCAAAATTCACCAACGATCCCGAAACCTACTAAACCATATGCGAATGACCTCAAATTTTGCACACACGTCACAAATGGCACTATGAGCCTACTCCAATTTCCGGAATTCCATTCCGACCCCGACACCTAATTTTCCACTGCCGACCAAAATTGCCAAATTTTCAACTTTCGCCAATTCAAGCCTAATTCTTCCACGAACCTCCAAATTACATTCCGGAGGCACTCCTAAGTATAAAATCACCCAACGAAGCTAATCAAACTATAAAAATCTAAATTCGAATTCGTTTACTCATAAGTCAACTTCCGGTTGACTTTTCTAACTTAACTTTCTAACTAAGAGACTAAGTGTCTCATTTCACTCCAAAACTACTCCGGACCCTAACCTACCCTTTCGATACAACTCAACATAGTTGAAAAACACATAAAGAAGAATAAATGGGTGAAACGGGATATAACTCTAGGAATGACCGACTGGGTCGATACATCCTCCCCCTCTTAAACAAACGTTCGTCATCGAACGAGTCTAGAAAGATACCTGGAGTCTCAAATAGGTGTGGATATATACTCTGCATATCCCACTCGGTCTCCCAAGTGGCCTCCTCCACGGGCCGGCCTCTCCATTGTACTTTTACTAAAGTTATGTTCTTTGACCTCAACTTCCGGATTTGCCGATCCAAAATAGTCACTGGCTCCACATCATAAGTCATATCACCCTCCAACTGAATTGTGCTGAAGTCCAAAACATGGGACGGATCTCCAACATACTTTCGAAGCATGAAAACATGAAATACCGGATGCACGCTCGACAAGTTGGGTGTTAAAGCAATCTCATAGGCCACCTCCCCAATCCTCCGAAGTACCTCAAATGGACCAATAAACTGAGGGCTCAACTTTCCCTTCTCCCAAAAATCTCATAACACTTTTCATGGGTGATACCTTCAGCAATACCTTCTCCCCGACCATGTAAGATACATCACGAACCTTCCTGTCGCATAGCTCTTTTGCCTAGACTGCACCGTGCGAAGCCGCTCCTGAATCAATTTCACCTTATCTAAAGCATCCTGCACCAAATATGTACCTAAGAGTCTAGCCTCACCCGGCTCAAACCAACTAACCAGAGAACTATACCTCCTCCCATATAAAGCCTCGTATGGAGCCATCTGGATACTCGACTGATAGCTGTTATTATATGCAAACTCCGCGAGTGGAAAATGCCAGTCCCATGAACCCCCAAGGTCAATAATACAAGCGCGCAACATGTCCTCCAATATCTGAATAGTGCGCTCGGACTGCCTTCTCGTCTGAGGGTGAAAAGTTGTGCTCAACTCAACCTTAGTACCCAATCCTCGCTGCACGGCCCTCCAAAACTGATTTGTAAACTGAGTACCTCTATCTAAAATGATGGAAACCGGGACACCATGCAAGCGAACAACCTCTCAGATATAAATCTCATCTAACCGATCTGAAGTATAGGTAGTACAAATAGGAATGAAGTGTGCAGACTTGGTCATCCAATCCACAATAACCCAAATAGCATCGAACTTCCTCGATGTCCGTGGGAGCCCAACTACAAAGTCCATGGTGATCCGCTCCCACTTCACTTTGGAATATCAAATCTCTGGAGCATGCCACCCGGTCTCTGATGCTCATACTTAACCTGCTGACAGTTGAGACACCGAGCCACAAACCCAACAATATCCTTTTTAATCCGCCTCCACCAATAGTGCTGCCTCAAATTCTGATACAACTTCGCGTCACCTGGATGGATCGAATACCGCGAGTTGTGGGCCTCAAGAATTAACTCCCGAAGCCCATCCACATTAGGCACACATATCCGACCCTGCATCCTCATCACACCATCATCACCAATAGTCACATCCCTAGAATCACCTCGTCGAACCCTGTCCTGAAGGACGAGCAAATGCGGGTCATCATACGGACGCTCCCGGATGCGGACATAAAGAGAAGACATGGAGGCTAAGCAAGCCAATACCCGACTAGGCTCCAAAAGTTCCAATCTCACAAGCTGGACCTCTAAGGCCTGAACATCCAATGCTAAAGGTCTCTCTGCTGCCGGAAGATAAGCTAAACTCTCCAAACTTTCTGTCCGACGACTCTGAGCATCAACCACCACATTGACCTTACCTAGATGGTATATAATAGTGATATCATAATCTTTAAGAAGCTCCAACCATCTCCGCTGACACAAATTAAGGTCTTTCTTCTTGAATAGATGCTACAGACTCCGGTGATCAGCGTAAATCTCACAATGAACTCCATACATATAGTGACGCCAAATCTTTAAGGCGTGGACAATGGCTGCCAACTCAAGATCATGCACCGGATAATTCGTCTCATGAGTCTTCAACTGACGCGAGGCATAGGCAATCACCTTACCCTCCTGCATAAAAACACAACCAATACCTACCCTTGAGGCATCACAGTACACGGTATAAGAACCTGAAGTTGGTGGCAGAACTAACACTGGAGCGGTGGTCAAAGCAGCCTTGAGCTTCTGAAAGCTCTCCTCACGTTCATCTCACCACCTGAATGGAGAACCCTTTTGGGTCAATTTGGTCAAGGGAAGATCAATAGAATAAAAACCCTTCACAAAGTGACGATAATAGCCCGCCAAACCAAGGAAGCTCCTAATCTTTGTAGCTGAGGACGATCTAGGACAACTCTACACCGCCTTTATCTTCTTCGGGTCCGCCTGAATACCCTCACTGGATACCACGTGCCCCAAGAATGCTACTGAACTGAGAAAAAACTCACACTTGGAGAACTTTGCATTCTCCTCCCTCAACCTCTGCAATGCAATCCTCAAATGCTGGGCATGCTCCTCCTAGCTATGAGAGTACACCAGGATGTAATCAATGAACACAATAACGAAAGAGTCCAAATATGGCTAGAATACACTATTCATTAAATGCATGAACACTGCAGGGGCATTGGTCAGCCCAAAAGACATCACCAAGAACTCATAATGGCCATAACGGGTCCTGAAAGCTATCTTAGGAATATCAGAATCCTGAATCTTCAGCTGATGATACTCGTACCTCAAGTCAATTTTAGAGAACACCCTCGCTCCCTGGAGCTGGTCAAATAAATAATCAATACGAGGGAAAGGATACTTGTTCTTGACTGTAACCTTGTTCAACTGCCTGTAGTCAATACACATTCTCATGGAACCATCCGTCTTGGTTACAAATAGAACCGGTGCACCCTAAGGTGACACACTAGGCCGAATAAACCCCTTATCAAGGAGTCCCTGAAGCTGTTCTTTCAATTCTTTCAACTCTGCTGGTGCCATACGATATGGAGGAATAGAAATGGGTTGAGTGCCCGATACCAAATCAATACCAAAGTCAATGTCCCTGTCAGGAGGCATGCCCGGCAGGTCTTCAAGAAATACATCCGGAAAATCACATACCACCGGAACCGAATTGTGAGAACCCATGTTTTTGTTTTCTCTTCTCTTACGTAATATACGTAACGTGGCGTGGTTATATAAAGTATATATGATTGCGTATAGCACATTGGGAGAATAAGACTGAAAATGTGTGGTAATATCAAGGAACAAAACTAAAGCTTTAGGTCAAAGGAATCCCTTAAACAAAGGTTTGTGGTTAAAGAAATGACTCGGGTAGCACCCCGTGCGTTCAGAAAGTTTAAGTTAACTTGCACCTGTGGGATAAGTCTAAGAGTGTCTAATATGCTAAGAATAATGTGTTATGAGATATTATAATATCACACGAGTCACATGTTAATTTTTGGAGTCAAGCAAGTTGTGAAAATAAAGGTCGGCAAAAGTTATCGTAAATTTCTCTAATAAATTTTCTAAACTTTGGGTCAAATATATTAGATCATTTATCCCAATATATAAATAGGAATGGGACCCAAAACCTACCAAATCGAAGGTCTACGAGTCTAGTTCGCAACCAAAAACACCTCACATCAAACCGACATTGGAGTAAGAAGTTATGACTGTTTTACCACGGACTGTCCGGGCTGAAATCGNATCATCCCAAAACAGTGAGAAAGCTGAAGAAGGGTTCCATGGTGTTCTTGAGTGATTAAGGTGCGTTTTTAACGATTTCTATCGCTAATGTTTGCCCCCGTGCCTAGAAACGCAATCTCTACGCTTTGCAATCGTTTTCCCCTTCTATTAGCTGTGTTTGGAGCTATTTTTGGAAGATAGGAATTTGTTGTTCTTGCTGTTTCTTCAAGATTTATACTTGGTTTGCCAAGGTAATCATCTTCGGACTCTTTTATGATCGTTTTTACAAAGTTCTACGGACGTTTCGTCAAGTTAGGGTCATATGAAAAATCTGCCGATTTAAACTCAATTATGAACTGTTTATAGGTGCGTATAAGCTGCATATATATAGTGTTTGCGAAGCTTAGGACGTAAGGAACAACGTTCGTGAAGGAACTACCGGCATTCGGACGTTCGTTGGAAAGGTATGTTAAGGCTAAGCTCTGTCCTTCCTTTTAGGATGAATTCTGGGAAATTCCTAAGACGCCAAATGTGGTATTTTACTATTCTATTGCTAGAAAGCCCTTCTGAGAAAGGCATTGGTATTGTAGCTGAAGTATTTTCATGATGCTATTAGGTTGATATTCAACTTGTTCGGTTAAATAGGGTATTCGGCATCTATATATGTCATTTTGTCGGCTTTCTTAACTATATGTCCATATATATGAACTCTTATTCGTATTTGGGTTGTGTGACTTAAAAATAAAGGCATTTAGTATTTGCGATCAGTCATTCTTCCTTGTTAAAGTGTATTTTAAAATCTATAAAGTTATACGTCGATTTCCAAAAATCTCAAATATTATTATTATGTTTAAACTACTAAAACACTTGATTTTTGAAATACTTTCTTTTACTAATTATCAAGAAA